>SMLS01072870.1:0-14864 GCA_004785975.1 Popillia japonica
TAGTGAGTGCTAGTTACTCACTACATAACCGTGCCGTTGTAATCACTTTGCTCTCAACAGCGAACTGTATATCGACTAGAATCTCTATTTTACAGATTAAGCGAAAAATGGCGAGGTTTACGGTTTGTTGGTAGAATTCAAGCTTGGATTTCATTGGTAACACCTCTTGGTAGCCGCCTAATTAAGGCGGTTACCTTTTATGAATCCTATCTAAAAGAATACCACAGGTATACGTAACTGCCTTGGTAATGAATCAACTCTATTTAGCATATCAGATTTTAATTAATTACAAGCAACTTTGGCAATCCCTAAACAGAATCGTCAATAGCGTCAACTGAATAGTGTACAGGCAATTAAGAATATCTACAGTCCTAACCGGAGATGACCTACAGATGGTGTCTTTTTAGCAAAAACTCTGAAATATTGATTTTAATAGTATATGAATTTCAAATTCACTCACTTACACCGAGTGCTTAACAACATTTTCGCTAAAACTAGACAAATAAAAGTGTTTGGTGCTTTTGTGGGCGAAAGTGAGTTAGTATTTTATAGGATTAGGAAATATCAGTTTCTATATAAATCAGTTAACGTGGTCTGGTAGAACTACAAACCAAAGAAGAAGCAGAAATTGAAGAAGCCACAAATATGAAGATTACATAATAATGTATTCATCAGAAAAAAATGTATGAAGAACTTCCTCTTATCACATCGAAAACTATGTATTCGATTACTACCTGTACGTTCAGACATTTTGCGTGTAGCGTTGCTGAATCTAGTTAGTATTCTACTCTCTATGCCACTATAAACGTTTGAAACTTTGATGGTAATAGAAACAAATAAACGCCAGTTTAGAGGCAATTACAATGCATTTAATAGAAGGAATATTTTAAGCTACGAGAATAAAACTATACCTTTACTGTTTGTAGTAGTACCATAACCTCTAGTTACTACCTTATTGATTTCTCGTGACACTATTTTGTTGAATTATAATAGTTTTATTATATTCATACAAGTTAGGGCAAAAGTAATGTCATAATTTAAATTGGGTGCCATTTCTGCAGATGTCACTGTGTTTTGACATTTATAATGTAGATATATAGACAATTCCTTGTTAACAAGCCATAGAGCGATACACACCTCAAGAAAGTGGAATTATTTTTATTGCTGATTTGACAAATTTAGACTCCCTTGTTTTATTAATTTCGTCGTTGTGTTCCATGTGCGCAAACAATTAAGCAGTGCGCGTTCGAACGAGAACATAGCAGCTGTTGCCGACGACGCGACATGAGTGAAAGATTTGAAAATGTTCCCCTACAAAGAACAAATGGTTCACAAATTTCTGCCTGCTGACCGTCGAACAAACTTACCCACACTCTGTTGCACTTGGTGCAAGAAGAGGATGATTTTGCATCAAAAATCATACGACAATGCCTATTTTCCACTTAAGTAGTTATGTTAACAAACAAAATGCACGTGAAATGCAAGAAAAGTCATGGCACCCCCTCAAAGTGATTGTTTTGTGGGCCATTTGCAGTGAAAATGTGATTAACCCTTATTCCTTTGAAGACGCCGATTGCACCACTGTAACTGTAAATGGTGAGCGCTATAGGCAGATGCTAAACGAGCTTTTCTGCCGCTAGTTGCTGCATTGGGTCTCAGTCATTGTTAGTTTCAACAGTACGGAGAAACTGCCTACACAGTTCGGGCAACTATGAAGACCTTGAGACGCCAATTTCCAGGTTAAGTAATCTTCCGTTCTGGAGATTTGAAATGGCCGCTCCGATCGCCAAATCTAACAGCACTAGACTTCTTCCTTTGGAACTTTTTAAAATCTCGCGTTTACCACGACAAACCACGAAGTAAGTCTTTAAAGCTGACATTGAAGGAGAGCCAATTGGAGCCAATTTGGAGCCAGATGTTTTGCAAATAACAATTCAAAATGCCGTAAGAAAAGCGCAATTATGCACCGATTTGGTAGGTGGCCACTTGAGCGATATTTCTTTCCAAATAACGTCATCACTTTTACATACACTTTCAATTTTCCTGATATTTTCTCCACTTCTAGGTCAATTACAACACTCTAATTCGAATAAAGATCAAATTTATTCCAAAACCTTTACAATATAAGTTGGTTTTCGTTACAACCTCGTCAGTGGAATAAAACTGACATTTAGTTCGTGTCAAATAATAAATAAATAATTATCAATGCCTATCAGTAGTAATATCCCTAGGACAGTGATAATCACGAAATAATTTTATTACTTTCCGAGAGCACGTTGCTTGGTAACATCCCGACGTGCTAGAGGAAAGTAATAAAATTATGAGGATATATCTCTGTCCGTGGGATATTTGGTCAGAAAGTTTTTGGCTTTTTAAATTAACGTTAACATTTACCAAGTGACTATAAATGTTTGTAACAAATATTTACTTTGGCAACACTGAAAAATTGGCTTGCCTGGTTATTCATTGTTACCACTTTGTATCTAGGTTATGTCGTCATTTGTATCATATGGATGCGTTATGCATGTTTGTTTACTGATACCAGAAAGAAGATTTATAGAAAACGATGGATGAAACACGTTTTTTGAACGCATATTTTAAACGACTAAACAAAAATTATTCAAAGAATATGCTCAAAGTGTCGACCTTCCACTGCTAAACAACACTGTACTCGTCGTAATAAATTGTTACATACATTAGTTAACATTTCAGGTCCTATATTTGCTATTGTCTCCTCAATAGCGTTCCGTAACTGTTGTAAATTCTGTATTTGATTCCGGTATATTGTGTTTTTCAAATAAGGGGAACAAAAAGAAATCTAGCGGCGTCAAATCGGGAGATCTACTTGGCCACAAACCCACACTAATCAAACGGTCTGGGAAGAATTGGTGTAAATAATTAATTGTTATTTGTGCAGTGTGTACTGTAGCTGAATCCTGCTGAAAATAACCACTCGTTAACTCTATGTCATCCAATTGATTTATAAATGATTCCGAAATAATGGTTTGGTAGCGTTGAACGTTATCCGTTTCTTGAAAGAATAGCGGACCAATAATTCTTTGTCGTGACATTGCCACCCAAACACCGATTTGAACTGGATGCAATGGCACTTGGATTAAGTTCTGCGGATTTTTGCCGAACAAAGTCTGGGAATTTACATAACCAGACAGATGAAACCAAGCCTCACCCGAATAAAAAGTGATATTTTGCTGGTCAATATCATTATGCAGATTGTTATTATACCAGTAACAAAACTGTGTTCATAATACGAAATCAGGTGGGTGAAGTTGCTGAACCATTGTAAATTTATACGGATGTAAATGTAAATGCTTTTTTAGGATCTTACGAGTGGGTTCATAGGAGAGTTCTGGAAAGGACGTAAGAAAAGTTAAAAGGCAATAATAATAATTGATAATGGGCCTTTACCTATTTGTTGAGATAAACGACATACTGAAATATGAGGATTTTCTACAACACGTTCATTAACATTATTCAAAACATCAGGTGTAGCAACAGTGGGACGGCCAGTAGGGTTACCTTTAGCCACATTACCGTTGTTCAAAAACCTTTCAACAATTCTTGTAGTGTGTATAGCAAAGCTACTGTAATCAACTTGGTCCTCTGTATTCATTGCAACACATTGCTCAAAAGTTGATTGCAACGAATATATCCAATTACCGTCATTATTTTGTAAGCCGCTTCGAAAATAAGTCATTACAATAAATGTGTTTTGCTCAATACTAAATACCATTGTTAAAATGAAATTTAGTGGTTTTATTCGTATGACTTTTACTTTGACAAATATGACAAATTTAAATTTAAAAATCAGGTGTCCTAACATAAAATTACAGAAGTGTTGCCAACTTAAGTCGAAAATTTACAAACATTTATAGTCGCCCGTTATTTATTAAAAGAACAATTATTGAAAGTACAATTTGAGAAACTAAATAAGCTTGCAGAAGTTGTTGAATTTGTTTCCAATTTGTCTATATTTTCACTATTTAGTTCTCCAAATCGTGACATTTCGAAAATTAAATTTGAAACTGTCAACAGTTTTACATAAGCAGTGATATGACATTAAGTCAGGTGACAGCCGGCGTGTTATCGCTAGTGATAACATTCCGGGGTAGTTATCAGTATAATCAACTGTTGATTGGATATCCTGATACATGTGACATAAAAGGATTAATTTTGATTGGTCGAAAATTGAATCCACAAATTTTCAACAAAATTATCTACAGACAAAGAAATTTAGTGATATATAGGATTATGTTTACAAAATAGTGGACAATTTAAGATATTTTTGAAATGTAAAATTATAATCATAAGAATAATGATCAATGTATTTTTTTGTCAAGCTCTAACAACTCTGTTCAAGGACTAGGGAAAAATATGGCAAAAAAATCTAGTCAAGAGCTTAATTTGATAAAATTCAGGCGTGATTAGGTGATTAATTTATACTAAATAATAATAAAATTTTCAATATCTGTTCTAAAATTGGCCACGATATTCTTTTTTTAATGTACATACATATATCATTTCATATATTAATCTCTTTTTATAACTTTTCTTTTTTTTAAATCTCAACATTTTCAAAATCAAAGTTATGTAGTAGTTCTTTAGAATGCTTAGACAAAGCAGTTTCCGCGGTTATGTTATGCGTTACAGTGTATTGATGATTATACAGTCGTTTTTTTAAATACTGTCTAGTTTGCCCTAGGTCACATTTATTACAGGCTTTGCATTCTAATTTATCTACGACATTACTTTGATTATCTTTTTTAATCTTGCTTTTAAATTTGTAAACAACTGTCTGTTATTGTTTGGTGTAAATGTAAGGTTTATATCTGATTTTTTAAATTCGTATTTAATTTTGTCACTTAAGTCGTTGATATATGGAATTGTGTGATATATGTTTCTATTTTGTTTAGTGCCTATGTTGTATATTTTATGTATTCGTCTTTTTATTAGTTCCTCGTAAAATTCTTTTGAATAGCTATTTTTGTCTAGAATTGATCTGAATTTGCTTAAACTTTCTTTCCTATAATCAGGTTCTGCTAATTTAATAGCCTGGTCAACTAAACTATTAATTACGCTTTTTTTTTAATTTGCCGAAGTGTTTGAATAGTAGTTTAGGTGTCTGTTGCTACTAGTGTCTTTTATGTACCAATTAGTTTTTATGTTCGTGTTATTATGTATTATTTTAACATTTAAAAAAATTATAGGATTTTGATTTTCTTTTTCAAACGTAAATTTTAATCTATCATGATAGGAATTAAATGTGTGTATAACATGATCAATTTTACCTAACGGTAAGCAACATACCGTCTATCTATCATCTACATACCGCTTGTAACATTCAACATGACAATTTAGTTTACTTAAAGAATCTTGCTCAAGATCCTCCATTACTAAAGTTGCTATTACAGCAGATAATCGAGAACCCATTGCAGTTTCAAAAATTTGTTTGTATAATATATTGTGTCTTTGTATTGTAAATAAGTAAAATTTAAGCAAAGTTTTGCAGCCAACATGAATTCATTTTTCGTTAAATGTTTATGATTTTTTATTAAATCCCATTTTTTATCTAGACTAGATAAAGTTAAATCTAAAGGTATATTAGTGAATAATGATACCACATCTAAACTTACTATTTCGTAATTATCTGGTACCATTTTTTTATTTACGTATTTAACAAATTCCCACGATTTTTTTATACTGTTCTCTGAACTTCCTACAATATTACTAAGAATTTTGGATAGGAGTTTTGATAAATTGTATGTAGGTGACTGCATACAATTTACAATGGAAAATAAGATAAGTACAAAACGGTCATAAAAATACATATACTAAATACACTTTCAAATGAACTTTTTATGAAAACAGAGCGCTTTTTTTCCATTTATAACAAAATGGCAGGCAATTCGAATTATGACATTACTTTTGTACCACCTTGCGTATACTAGCCATGCAATTATAATTACATCAACAATATAAAATACCAAAACAGCAATCTTAACTATCTAAGCAATCCCATTTTTCATATGCACATACTCTATTCATGTTCAGCTGCAAGTATAATCCGCTCACAGTTCATACAATTACAACAACGGGATTTGCCACAAATCCATTTCTTGATGGAGTTATGAAAAGCTTCCGCCGCATTCACATATTGTTTCCAATATGAATAGTGCGCACTCGAGCTCTAGAAATAGGAAAACAAGCGTGGACGGGTGAAGCTCTTCCCTTTCTTTTCTCTTCCGTGCATGCATTATTTAAATTTATCGCAAGACCTAAGTGAATACATGTAAATTAAACCGTACCAGACTGGCATATTTATAATGGAAACAAAAGCTTAATGTATAATGAGCTCCACCATTAATATATTTATGCGCATATTTCAGTTCAGACGCAGTTACAGCAGCACACGTCTTATACGTATTTCCGGAAGACTTCCAGTGAGTCGGGCGGCGGCCATGCCGTACTTACTTCCTGTATGCTATGTTACCGGCGTCGTAGACAGTAATGTTTATGTAAATTCCCGTCAATTTACACGATATTTAAAATTAAAATGTTGAAACTTCAGACGTTGCACGCTTCAGAAGAACTAGAATAACATGATATCATTTTTTTCTTTGTATTATTCCTTTCCTCTTGCTTTTCTAGTATTTCCACTCACAACTTTCTAGGCTACGATCACGATTACAAATGTAGTTTTCAACTTGTTTAATATGCTATAAATGTCTGCTGTTAGTGTATATGCAGCTGAAGAAGATTGTTATCGTACATATATCGTACGATAGCTAGTTAGCATCCTAGTGTTACTCTTTCAAGCAGTTAATCTTATTTTATGACTTTAGTTTCCACTTCATATATCGCAGATAAATTCTTGAGATGACATTACTGTAGCAGGAAATATTACGTACATACATAGCTTTATTTTTCAGATTTATTTAATTTATGATTACACACATTACCGCCACGGGAGAATTAGCAATATAAAACATTTTCACTGCAGCGCGTATGAACCTAAGAAAACCTATACATTTTTTGATAAAATGCGCCTCTAAGATTACATCTTATTACATTCTAGAATTTCTAATAATGTGATATTGGATTATCAAAAAAATTCTGTGAATCTAAAGTCAGTAGTAATTGCATAATTGCTTGGTAGTAGTGTTGTGTATGTCGCCGTACAAAGGTATGAACGACTGCTTTCTCGTTGCAATGAAAACACCAAAGCTCACGTAAAGATTTATTCACTTACTAACTAACACGCACGACTAAAAAGTCCAGTAATAATAAAAAAAAGGAAAATATATAAAGTAAGGTGAAGTGGGGTAAATGCAAACTAAAATTAGAGAAGTGCAAATTCAATCCTTGAACCAAGCTTTATTTTTGGCTTTAAAATTGAGAAAAAAAAATCTAATACTTCTTGATTATTTATCTACCAGTTGTAATAGTCAAAATGGCTACATGACATTCGAAATCACAAAAAAAAACTTTTTTTTAAAACAATGTTGGTGTATTACATTTGCCCCGCAACTTCGGGAAAATGTGATAACAGACTTTCATTTTCCATATGGTTTGTGTCGAATGTGGTTAAGGGGCTAATGTAAAAGAGTACAATTTTCTCTACATTTTGGTACCAGAACGATTTTTTATTTCAAATATTAACAAGAGTACTGACACTCTTTAAAACAATATTTTTTGAAACATATTAAGACGCTTTGTAACAGCTTATAAATGTGAATAAGGAAAATAAAATGTTTGTTAACAAAGATTTAGACCGTCAAATTTCACGGAAAAAGTGATTCCACGTCGGTCTTCTGTCGGTTCGGGAAGTATTCGCACTATATTGGCACTATCCACGATGTCTTCATCCTCAACATTTGGCCAAATGAACTTATTTGTTCTAAACCTAGCAAATTTGATCTGCCATTCGTCAGCACCATTTTTTTCAATGACTTTGCCAACATAGTATTTGGTGGTTTTCTTTGTGGCATATTGCACCAGGACCCACCTATTAACTTCAATCGTTCCATGGTCATCTACAAAATCATTTTCTACGGAATTTCGAAGTTCATCCAAAAACTCTTCTGGATCATCTGAATCTTGGTACGTGGGTACTTCCGAATCTGTGTCTGATGAAGTTGAGTCTCTTCTGATTACCTTCTGTTGTGATTGTTTCCTTTGTGTTTCTGTCAGACTTGCAGACGGAATTCTATTTGCAGTAATCACTGCAGCTCCAGGAGCCAACCTTTTTTTGGGAATCTTTGGTGTGCCTTGATGTTGTCGAACACAACCTAAGAGAAGTGTTTCAAAATTACAATTTCCGGAAGAGGTAGGCGGTCCGCAGGAAGCTGAAACCACAGGGTGCACAGTACTGGTAGATGGGGTGCTAGCTTCAACGGCATCGTGCGTATTAAGATCGTTGGTGGCAGTCACCTGAATTGAGCCATTTGGGGACTGATTTTGTGCGTTGTCATTTGTAAGACTGTTGGGAGCAGAATTCACGACGTCCCATCTTTTTAAAGCGTCGACATCAAATTTTTCCCTAGCTACGACTTGGTCGTTAAACGGTACTATTCCGGCTTTCTTGAATCCATTTATGATTATAGCTGCCGATGCGTTTCTCCAAATTTCCGCAATAAATTGAGAGAACATGTTTTTTGGCAATTTCCGCCCCACATTATGCCTTTGCCATTTTACTAATCTTTGGTCCCAGGTAGTTTTCACTGCTTTGAAAACAGCGAGGTCTAGAGGCTGTAGTAAGTAAGTGGTGTGTGCGGGTAACTTGAGTATGGTTATATTTTGCTCTCTAGCCAACTCAATTATACTTGTGGTCATGTCCGTCGTAAATAATAAGAACGGGCCTTTCTTCGCCTAATGCTGGGATTACTGTGTTTTTGAAGTAGTTTAGGAAAATTGTCGAGTCCATCCAGCCTTTCTTGCTCGCTGCGTAGGACATTCCCGGGAAAATTTCATCTGAAGTTTGCCACTGATCCCATATATTGGCCCCTTTAAAAATTATTGAGGGTGGTCCCTTCTCCCCAGAAGCGCTTGCCAATAAACACACTGTAGTGTTCTCCCGTCCTGGGGTGCTAGTAATACGTGAACATGGTTTTCCTCGTTTACCCACTACCTTTGTTTTGCTTGGATCTATGCAAAAACTGCTCTCATCCAAATTCCAAATTTGGGAAGGTCGATTTAGAAGCTGCAGCTCACTTAACGTTTCTTTCAATAAACTGAAGTAGCCATAAATAAGAAAGGGGTCAGTGGCTTTTTTTCTAGCGTATTCTACCGATTGAGGAATCTTAATGCTTAAAGCATGTCTGTTCTTGAATGAGATGAACCAATCTGTACCAGGTACACCCTCTTTAAAAGGCGTTTTAATCTCGTTTTCTTTAACAAAATCGGCAACCATTTGCAAAACTTCCTTTTTGGAGAGGCCGAACCCCCATTTTTCCAAAGTAGTAATTCCTGCTGCTAATTCTTCTTCCTGCTCCTGAGTTAATACTGTCAATCGGCCTTTATTTGCTTTCTTCATGCCCCGTGTACCTTTTGTATGGCTGTAAATCGTAGCGTACGGAATATTGTACGTTCTCGAAGCTTTATATATAGTCATTCTACCAGATTTTATTGCTCGTACAGCCACTTTAATATCATCTTTATTATATGATGGGTCATTACCCTTTCTTTTGTATGACCGCACCATTGTCTAGAACAAAAAATATGGGGCGAATGTAATGCATGGTACGGGGTAAATGTAAAATAGTGTATGATACATTTGCCCCGACACCCTCCATTTTGCGGGGTAAATGTATCATCCACATATAAAAAAAAACAAACATGAACATACTTCATTTACTATTGGCGCATTATAAACAAAGCACTCTTTTAGTCTAGTGACATAAATTTCAGAAAACTCACCTTAATACGCAAGTAACCAGACCAATCCTACAAAACACTTGTTGCACTTAATTCATAACCTCACATGTAGGCGCATCGAAAGTTACCCACTGTTTTGACACTCGGTCGGTAAAACAGCATTCTATGGAGATAGGTAATTTCAAGGAAGTTAACTTGATCACATACACTGGTGGAGAAAGTAGTTTTGATTATTTTATAAAATTTAAGGGTTATTATTACAATTGCCCCATTTTCACATTTAGCCCACTTTACCTTATATGAATTAACGTATGAGTCGCTGCGTTGAAGCTGTATGTATTACAATATTTCAAACGGTACTGATTTTACAAAGATGTTGGTTTGAAATTTATAGATAATTGAATAATAGATTTAAGTAAATTGTGGATAGTAGTAAAATCCAGAAATTTCAAGACAAGTAATAAAGCAATTTAAAGTATTAAAGAGGGTTGCAAGTTCTACATAATAATAGAAAAGAATTTACCCCGGTATTTCCCATTATCCTCAAATATACCTGAATTAAGGGAACTGTTAAAAGTATTGAAATTACAAATTGTAAATGAATGTTGAATGTATACAATAGACAAATAATAGTACATAATTTAGAACAGAATTTAAATAAATGATCTAGAGATTAAAATATATACAATGTAAATTAAAAACTATACAGAGAGATTCAATAAGTAGTTAGTAGTAACTAATACTGATTCGCATGAGCTTGACTTAGAAAATAAAGGTGTCTTATCAGAAACATACTAGAAATGATTCTATAAATACAATAGATAGTCGCAAGCTTATCAAAGAAGGATGCGCCTAACTAAATTCATGAACTGCAACCTGCATTGCAAGATATACTCAATAGACGAGATCACTGCATTCTAGTTATGGAGCTATTATTTATGCACAACTGACCTAGAGACAGCAGTAACTATCCTGTCAGATACGCAGTGAAGCGCAAATATTGCCAGAAGCGGCGTGCAAATTTAGTTTGCCTCCTCGTGTTGCACCCTGGACATCGCTAAGGAACTGGAACAACTGAGAGTCAAAAATAGGTGATCTTCTAACTACTATTCTAAGTATACACTACTGACGAATTAGATCGTAGAGACTGGATTAGTTTGAACCGAGTAAGAAGTAATCATAATAGATGTGAAGATATGCTGGTTAGATGGGGGCAGAGGCCGACGACAGAGTACGACTGGTGCAAAGTGGTAATCGATACAGAATATCATTCAACAATGCCCTAAGGCGCTCATTAGGAAATCCCAAAGACTCCCGCTCACTGAGTGTACCAACGCATAGATAACGTCCATCATTACAGTACCAGATACTCCAGCCCAAAGCAAATTAGGCTGGACAATTCACTGAAAATCATATCGGTGGACAAAGGAACAGCTGTAGACACGCACAAAATACAAGAAGTTCTAGGCAAAGGAAGGAACAGGAAACCACAGACTCTATAAACACAAGACAACTTTCCCTAATCCCTAATTCCCTAATAATAAAATATGTGATAGACTAACGGCTTACCACAACAGTCAACCACATTTATGCGCCACTACTAAAATATACCAGCAACATTTCTTTATAAATCGAGTTGGTTCAGCTTTGATGTGGCCAGTCTGTTCAGAAGTGACAGGATGCAAGTTACCCTTGCGGTGGTAAAAAGGCAGACTCTCCGCGAATACCATATTCTACGAAAGAAGAAATGTAACTGCAAAAGCCATTATGGGACTTATGGGGAACAACTTTTATCTACAACTGTTAGCAATATGGAAGACTTAAAACATGTGATGATAGACACATATTCTGTTTTGTCCATGGAGGACCTTGATAGTGGACAAATGCAGAAAGAAAAAAGTTTAGTACGCAATTACTTGGATGCTGAATGGGAAAAATATAATTATATTTATTACACGTTCTCACAAACACCAAAGTCAGGAGAGAAATGTTGGTTTTGTCGTGGTTCTTACAGTTAATATTTTCCGCAAATAAACTACAATGATTTCAGCTACGAAGGCGAACGTCACTGAGCAGAAGAACTAGTATTACGGTATTACTGACGGGAATAAAATTAAATCTATATTTCAACATTCGCCCGTCCATGCTGGTATTTTTCTTACTCCGGATCCGGCAAATTTAATTTCAGCGAATTTTATTTACGTTCAATAGTGGGCGCCAACTAGACGCTAGCCATACGAACGAACGGGTTGTGTTACCTGACATGATGGACGCCCTATATAGTATTAACCTCCCCGCGGTCGGTTTCTCATCCTATCTCTGGTCGTACCTTCTCTATCAGTTGTAGAAATGCAATATTGGAGCGAGATAGATAGGTAAAATGTGGAAGATGTATTTGACATCCACGATATATCTACATCGGTGTGTTTCAATTACACAGGCGCAAATGGTAAAAATAGCGTTCCGTGGTGTTTACGCGATGATATAGTGAAATATTAATGGCAACGTGCGGTTTTCCCGTCATCTCAGATCGTTTGGATCGAAATGATCTTTTGGTTTTTGAAACACATGTTCGACAGATGGTGTATGGTATGATATTTATGTGGGTAAATATAATTTCCTTTGATGTGCTTATAAAAGTGAGGTGGTATACAGAATGTTACGTAAGATATTGCACCAGATTAAGTGGTAGATTAATGGCAATACAACACACAATATGAAAACTTTATTGGCAGCTTTTACTTCGTAGATTCTAAATGTAAATTTAGAAAGCTAAGAACAGTCGGTAATAGTTTTATAATTAAAGGGCAGAAAATTCAGTGTAATGCACACACGACTTTTACATATTTATATGTATAGTATGCAACTAAAAATGATCTAAAAATGCACAAAGACACTATTCTTGCTTTCAACAAACTTACCTGACGAGACAGTCAGAGATGTTCAATCTGAAACAAGAACATTCTCTTACAATCAAATATTGCTGGTTACTAATCAACACTAAATCGCACTGAAAGCAAAATTAATATTCTACTGTTGCAGTGGTCATAATGTATTCGCCACTACCCATGGTTGCGATTACAAAAAGTGTAAGAAATAAAAGAAAATTGTTGAATTATTTGGTAACAAGTAATAATTTCTTAATTAAAATGTTTTTTTTAACTGAGCTCAACATATTTGTTTGATTCCGGGAGAATTTAGTGGAAGATAGTAGATCTTTGATTTACATAATGATCTAGCTTTCAACTCGATTGTACACCAAAATGTCATTGACTTTTCAGCAACTTAACTTCTAATAGTCATTCGCATACCCTTTATTTTTCAATTTTCAAAATTTGCGTTGGAAATACGTCACATAATACTGTATACAAGCATCCCCCGAGTTACGTAACTATTGGTTCCGGAAAACTTTACGGAACTCGAATTTTACGTAAGTCGAATATATAGTTGCTTAAGTGTAAGTTCATAATAAACTGCGCTATTTATTATTTTTTTATAAAATAAATATACATATATAAGCTATAAAAGTATGAAATATACATACATATATCATACGTATGAATGGATATAAAAAAAAAACATTCACTTGTCAAATAAAAAAACCAATATCTTGTGATAGCTATTTTAGCTTGGTAGATAGATAGAGCTATAGATAGATAGATAGATAGATAGATGTATCTGAGTTGCCAGCGACATACAATTAAAAAACGTATACACTACAAACAACAAATATAGTCAAGAACACAAAACATCAATACAAAACAAAAAGCTTTATATAATATGTATATATATATGTATATTGTTATGTTATTATTGTTATTATTCATACTATCTCCTTATTCGTGTTAGGAGTGTTAAATTAAAATCAAAAAAAAAACTGATAAATTAAATTAAATTAAGCAATTATATTAATTAATTATTTATTAATTAGTTAAAAAAAAAATAAATAAATAAATAACCCCAGCCAACGGCGTGCACGGGGTAACATGAAATAACCCAGATTATAATGTGAAAAATTTTATTCCTCAAAATTTATTGTAAAAACACATCACACACACACATAATACATAATTACATCCATTTCGGCACAACAAACATAAAATTCAAGCTGGAATTACGAAAATATCTTTAAAAATATCAAGCAGTACATTTGGCAATTTACGGAGTGGTAGGCGTGGGTGAAACGGAAAAAACAAAGGGGGGGGGAGTTGTTTACAAGTTTTGACGACTGAGAGAAAAAACGAGTCACGAAAACCTATTTGAACTAAAATATAACGTTTGAAAACAAGTAAAAGTTTATAAGTGCCCATTAGACCTGCAACCCTCAAAATTGAAATAGTGAACAGTGAAGAAAACCCGAGAAAAGAAAAACAAGATTGGAAACGGCAGGGAGGAGTTTGCAACGCGCACAAGAGGATAACGGATACAAAAAACACACACACACATTTAATTTTGGAAATTTAATTTGGGAAATTAACAGGTAAGGGTTGTGGGTGGGTTATTTAGATCACCATTGCAAAAAAAGTAATATTCACATTATAATCTGGTTCTTCCTAAACTGTTCATATTTTTTATTTGCGTCATTAGTGACACACAACAGTATATATGTATGTACATTGCTGCAATAAAAGATGAATATATAGGTATATATGAAAAATCATAAAAGAAAAAGACTCCTAAGCGAAGAACTCATCCAGTGTGTAGCAGCACTTAGCAACTAACAAATCTGCCAATCTACGCTTAAATTGTTTAACTGTAATTGCCGATTTTACCTCGATGGGAAGCACGTTGTACAGTTTACAGCCAACATTAAAAAAAGATTTTTCATATCTCGCAGTTCCATACGAGCCCGGGTGCAGAATGTGTTTAAACCGTGTAGGGTACTCATGGAGTAATTCAAACCTTTCATAAAACGATTTATATTTATAAATGTACGAGCACAATTCTAAAATATATATTGAAGGTAAAGTTAG
>SMLS01072871.1:0-16382 GCA_004785975.1 Popillia japonica
CAGAAGTCATAATTTTCAAATAACAAAGTTATTCGACCGTTCCGGGACTTTTTACTAACGCTGTATTATTCTCTGTTTTGCATATAATAATTACATAAATTAAAATAAATGATAAATAATTTTTTATTTCCCAGAAGTGATTTTTATTTCTTTGTTGATACATGGAATATCACAGGATTTTCGAGAAATCTAATTTATAGAATGCATAGCAAGAAATTAAATTAAATCATAATCCATGCATGAGTGCAGATTTCAAAAGTATAAATTTGTATTTTCCAGTTCCATTTCTTTGAAAATTTACAACTCTTAATAGATTTTTTAAAATCTGAATCTGTCGTATACAGCACCTGAATTTGTACCAGTTGTTGGAAATTCCATTTAGTTCATTATCGAGTATCTTGATCCTTAATACATCTTGATATCTGTATGTGTTCCAATAGTAAGAAGTGAAGTTAGTATTTTTAAGATATTTTTGAAATGTAAGTTATTACATTATTATGTATTAAAATATATTTATAATCATAAGAATAATGATCCTCATATCAATGTATTTTTTTGTGAAGCTTTAACAATTCTGTTCAAGGACTAGGGAAAAAATTGATCTAGAAATGGAAAATATATCAGGAAAATAAGATAAGTACAAAAATGTATCACTTATGTGGAACAACAGTAAAATATATGCCACGCTTTTCTTGTGTCGCTACAATTTTAAAACTCGACATAGTTTTCCTTTAATGCACAGTTCAAAAATCAAAACACATGCAGCACGCACAAAACGGTTGCAATTAAAGGTTAAAGTTCCAATTGGAACTTTGTAGTGGCAATGGGAACTTTATCGTGGCTTCTGGAACTTTCAGGTAGTTTTTTAGTTATTGCGACTATATATGTAGTTTGAAATGTATAAGTAGCAGGGTAGTAATTTTTACGTACCTATCACCTTCAAAATGTTCCCCATTTTGATCGTTGACTCGTAATAGAAACGTGGCAATAACGTTCCCGTCATTAGCAACCACAACTTTACAGTTCCCAACAACAGTCGCTGGGACGTGGCAACGACTAAAAATGCTGCTTGGCATTATTATCATCAGTATAAAGCAAAATAAAATTATATACATATACATATAATCATTTTTTTAACGAAAAATAAAAATTAAAGTGGTCTCTGTGTTATTAATTAGAATACACACTATACAACGGAACTGGCTAGTTAGAAGTTTCCGGAGTTAGCAAAACACTTCAGTTTGGAAAATTTTGGGTTCGCAATAATTTGGTATGTACCCACTTACTTTCTTTCTAAAATAGTTTCAAGTTTTTAGCACTTTCTATTAACCGGAAGTCACCACAAGCTTTGTTATTTTAAATGGAACACCTATACATTCTTACGTTTTAGAATTTAGCATCAAATTCTATGACGATTACAACTAGGATTTCTTCTACATATCTGCAACAGTTTCTAAGATATCACGACTTTTATAAAAATTCTGACATTTACACAGTTATACGTACCTGATTTATTTTCACTTGCTGTTAGTGCCAGAGGTCTGATATTTTAAAACTGTTAAATACTAACATTGTGTCACCAAGACGGAGTAACATTTTTTCTTTATATCATACAGGGTGTTCAAAAATGTATGATACATTAACTGTTATTAAAGTTGTAAAACTCCAAAGAGTGACACGGTTTCACCAAAATGTAGTAAAAAGTGTACAGGTTCTTAAAAATTAGTGATCTCTTAGGTTGTAAAATCAATTTTCCTATACATATTTAAATACATAGATACAACACTTAACAGTACTTATACTTGCATAAAATTTGTAAAACAACGTAATATTAAATAAAAAAATTAAGTTCTTCCCGTAATTCTTTGGCATTCTCCCTGACTATAGAATAAATTTAAAATATCCTCATTTGAGCAAACTCCAATATTTTCCATTATTTTCTTTATAAATTAGACAATAATGTACCTATACTTATCTGACACAAAATACGTACGGTCAACGATTACAACAATACTGATTCCTGAAAACAATAATTTATTGTAGTGTCAAAGTCATAGCTTACCATATAAAACATTATTCCGACATTTGGAAGCATTAATAGATAGAATGGGAATAGAAAGGAAGCTATTAAAGATAGGTATAGTGTTACAGCAAATGTAAGTAGAATTGAATTCTGCGCCAAACACTGTCAAAATATACAGGGTCTTCCATGTGAAAAAATTGAGTTTTACAACTTTAATAATAGTTTGACATATCATACATTTCTGAACGTCCTGTATGATATAAAGAAAAAATGTTACTCCGTTTTGGTGACACAATGTTAGTATTTGGCAGTTTTAAAATATCAGATCTCTGGCGCTTAGAGTAAGTAACCATTAATCATTTAAGTAAAACGGTGTAAATGTTAATTATTTTTATGAAAATCCTAATATCTTAGAAACAGTTGAAGGAATAGGGACTAAGAACTAGGAAATACTAGTTGTAATTGTCATAGAATATAAAGCTGAATTCAAAAACATAATAATATATAGGAAGTTCCATTTAAAATAACAAAGATCGTGGCAACTTCTGGACAACAGTAAGTGCAAGAAACGTGAAAATATTTAGAAAGAATGTAAGTACCAAATTATTGCGAACTCAAAACTTTCAAAACTGAAGTGTTTCGTTAAGTCCGAACTAACTAGCCAGTTCCGTGGGATACTCTGTACAGTTATCTTAGCTGTTAACTGACTGCATTCCAATCTATTAGAAAGGATATCGATTGGTCGTATGTGCTGAAGGAACTGTAAACAATAGTGACGTTATCGACTAGATTAACCTGCGTATACCATATTGCTGGAAATTAACTATATTTAGATATTTACAATTCTGATGAGGTCAATTCTGTTGTGTGTTTATTGTGCTTGTTATATTTTTTACATAGCATATTTTTTAATTATTTTGATAGGAACTTAATTGACATACTTTAAATAAATTTTACGCAGTAAAGGAGGGAACATTTTATGCAAATGTTCTCGTTAGTTTTTTTATATAATCAGCTGTAAGTAATAATTATAATCTTTCAAAATATTATGGCAAATCAAACGTCGAACTTTGTTATTTTAAACAAATATTTTATTTCGTTTTTCGTAGCTCGTATCAGGGAATTAAATGTGTTACATATATATTACATATATGTACTTATGTATGTATATAGAATACACAATTGTTGGAATTCTCAGAAACGTTCTGTATAAACAGTTCCAGCTGTTTCAAACTAAATTAAATTATATTTAAATTTTTCGTATAACATCATATAGTAGAACACAACATTATATATGCATATAGATATGCCTGTAAGCACGTATGTACGTATGTACATATATGTACTTATACATATATGTTTATAAATACACTTGTGCTGATAGTAATTCGGCCTCGTAGTGTAATATAACTATCACCGGATTTTTTACATAATTACGTATATAAAGACGTTTCTTCTAATACAAAAATTACGGAGGTTCAAATTAAACCGATAATTCTAAGCAAAATACATATAGGTAATATGATTTAAAACTTCAGTTGTTTATATCTATAGGATCTCTTGATATTACTACCTAATTACTAGTTCCTGTATGAACGTTCTTTTGTGTACATCTGTAACAAATGGTTGTTTAACAAGAAAGCAGTGTCAACCTTTGTTGCAAATCGTTTAGGAAAGTCTACATCCCAAGAGAAACGTGTTGTGATAATTACACTTTACGAAGACTGTTATTCAGGACAACAAATCGCGGAAAAAAACAGCTATAAATGAAGCTCTGTGAATGATCTAGTCCGGAGATCTCAACGCACATGTAGTGCCGTTGCCGTGTACATCCTGGGCGTTTACGAGTAATGTTACCCGTAGAAAAACATAATATTTGTAGAACTTTTTTTTATTTTAACTTAAAAGTTCTTCAACTTCTAGTGTGTACTTAAAAAAGTTTGCGGCTAAAGGTTTCTATTTTTTTTGAAAATATAATATACGCGATCTAAGATAATTAGAGTTGATATACTCACCAAGAGATGAACATAGAAAACGGTAGTGTTGTTTGTTTTCATTGCGTGCTTACTAATTTTTCCCAGAATTATTATCGCCGATTCCCGCACAGCATGCCATTTATATCTGCGGATGTCTGTTTGATGGTATTTCAGAAACGAATTAAAAGCTACCTAGCGGAACTGTATTATGTATTCTTACGTGGAACTTCTGTTTCTAAGCAATTCGCGTTATTCGAAGGAGTAGATGCGTCTGTTGATATAATGGTATGTCAGTTCCTCTGATTTATAGAACAATTGTAATCCTTTTATATTATGTCATTAACTAATATTTGGGCACGTTGTATTAATTAATTAAAGTGTTATAAGTCGGGTGATTTTATGGTTCATTTTATCTAGCAGAAAACGTTTTCGCAAATATAGAAGAGGCCTTGTGGAATATTTACCTAAATTTTCACCGACTTTAGGAGGTTTTTAACCGTTTTGCCTTATGACAAAGGGGGCACTATCGTGCATAATGGTGTAGGGGCCTGGGTTAGGGTCCAAATCATTCAGATTCAGCATTAGAACTTGTTTCAATACATGTTTGTATTGGTGTTGATTCATGGTATCTTCGCAATAGTGTAGCGGTCCAGGACCTTTTGATGATAATCACAACCATACTATCACCGATGGTGGATGTTTCATAGTTTTTAACACAGAGGCTTCACCAAATCGCTTAAACTTACGCTACATAACAAATTGGGACCTTTCCATTACCCCCTCTAATTTTGTCTCATCGCTGAATACAATCTACGAGGATAAGAACAATTTCAGTAACTGTGATTTGATTTCAATTTGTAATTTCAAATATAAATTAATGTTTAACTCATGTAGTTTTTATGTTGTTTTGCCCACCGATACCGTGTCTTTTCCAATGGTGGTGGTAGTTTCGATTTTTTGACGGGACTCCTACATTTTAAACCGTCCTCATATAAATAAAGACGTGAACGAACTGTTCGCTCAGATATTTGCACTCCTTCACCCGACAATTTTTTTAATGGATTTACATGATAATATGCGATTTGCTCTCACGGTTTGAACGATCTGACGATCAACCCGACCGGTAGTTTTCCTCTTACTACCACAAAAGGATCTTCCACTACTAGTACTTGGGATATTTTCTTCTTCTCAAGCGGCGATACGTTGCATCATTTGCCGGGAACTCTTTTTCTTTAGGCAATTTCACGTTGAGAATAATTTTCGATGGCTAATAATGCCGATATTCTTATTTTTTGGCGCTCGGTATGTCTTTAAGCTTACCGATATCGAATGGAAAGCATATTAAACATGCACAACACTCACTAGTAACTATAACATTTCTCGCAATATTACACGAAAACAATACTTTAAGCGTGTATCTACAAATACATGGTTTATTTTTACAATAACACAGCTGAAACCGTACTGAACCCTATTTTTAAGATGCCGGACGACGGAGTATATGATAGGTATAATGTAATTAGGAATCACACTGCACTTTTATTACCCTACAATACATAGAATACATTAAGTAAATACTAAATATTCATATTCGCAACCTTAACTAGGTTGCTCGGAATTATATTAGGCCAAAATTTTCAAGGTAGTCCTAATATACCCACTTTCGAAATAGAAATGACTAGCTATTTTGGATACGCATCACAGAAAAAGCCGCTAAGAAGCTAACATATCCAAGATCTTAGAAAGATGTGATCGGAATGATACTGAAATATCAGGTATCGCTTTATAATTCTGCTGCAAAAGGTGCCTAGCACAAATCCAAAGACGAAAACTGGCAGATATAGAAAAATATTAAAGGGGAAAGGCCCAATCAAACTTCGCCAGATGGTGACATGAATTGGCCTTGACATTGACACCACTATCTTTTGGAAAGATTAAAAAAAGAAAGGCTTCAGGTACAACCAGTTTATCACGTAGAATCTCTTTAATAGGTCGATCAAGTATTTGAAGCTAAATCAGTTTAGATTCCATATGGTAAAGCAATGTCTTTATTTTCCTTCCCAGCTAAGAATTGATATGCTGCTCCGTATTATCAGTGAAGCAACAAGGAACAAGAGCTCAGAAATTAAAGTAATATAAAATAAAACTTTGTAACTTCGAGATATGCCATAATGGTCGCATTTTCGAAGTTCCGCTAGCAAGCGAAATATTTTACTTTTATTGTATAAGTTGGTTTGTTTGATTATACTCGATCATAAAATGCAAAATAACCAGAGAAATAAACGGCTTGGATTTATGTCGATACGCTCTTGTTACATACATATGTGTGTATGTAATTTTTCCCACATCGAGTTAAGTAGTAAGAAGCAATGGCAGCCACCATTTTCAAAAGCTCACCATTAATTGTGTAGACCTCACAAGTAGGTACTCCCGTTATTTTTACTAAAATTTCACTAACAATTGTAATTAACGGTAAAACGAAATCACATATTTTGAGTAAACAAATTCTGGCGAATGCTATTTTTAAACTATCGATTTAAAAATTTCGGTATTTCTCTCCGTAGTTTACTCTAACGCACCTATTATGTTTTGATTTGTTTATTTATTAAATTTATAAGCACCGTTTCAGATATTTTCATATCAATTCCAGCTTGGACGTTGCTCCTAAAATACGTCATTCAAATTAAATTAACGGTTTTTCGCAATTCATTGCAAAAAAACTGTTTTACTGGAAGTGGTCGGAAACTTCTTGGGACTACATATTTCTTTTATAAAAGACAGGCGGCTGGTGTCTAATTTAAATTGTGAATAGAAATTTATATACTTACATATATAGGTATATTAATTATAAATAAATATTTATCAAGAACTTAACGCAAAATGCTTGCCTTCCTTTAGATTCGTGTAGAACTTAGAACTTTATAGATATATGTATATGTACATCATCCATCCTGCAAGGACAATACCTATCTGTCATTTTAATGAAGCACAGATAATATATTAAAAGCATTTTTATGTAGTTATCTAGTAATGGCAACATTTTTATATTACATATATTATATTCCGTATATATTAATATTAAATGGATATATTTTTTGTAAGCAATTATTAAAAAGACAATATTCAATATTTAACCTAAGGCTTTTAAGTATATAATTAATATTCTTAAATGATGTTCTATAATATGTATTAATAGTTTTAAAATAATAGTTCTATAAATTATGTTTTGATTTGTTTAGTAGATAGTCTACAGCTTTTCCTAAATATGATTTTTATAACATTAGTAGTTTTAATAATGTTATTGACGTCAGCGTATCCGTTTGGCACGTCATCGCAAAATAGTTGATCTAGAACGAAATATGCACGAAGGCTTACTACGCAGTAAGTTAGTTTAAATTACCCTCTACATTATGTCATGTTAGGAAAAGGGCAAGATGCTTAGCATTGTAAATCCATTTCTATACAAAGTAGACGTTTCCTCAAAGCTCTATATTTTAATAATCCTTTAGTCTAAAAAATTATCCTTATGATTTGATATTGGTAAACTTATACCAGATAACTATATACGTACATAATTATTATACAGGGCAATCCAAATTAAGTGTTCACCATTTGGTAACTTTGTTATTATTAAAGATGCAAAAATGTTTAAATTAGCAAACTTTTGTAGTACTTTTAACGCTCTTTTAGACGAAAGAATAAAAAGAAACAAATGAGCAGCGCGTTTTCGAGTTTTGCCGAAAAATATGTTTCTTTCAAATGGAAACCCCTGTATATATATCATTTTCTACTAGCACTTCAATTTTTAAACAAAAAGTCTTATGAGAAAATTTTTACTGAGATTAAAAATACTTGAGTTATAATGTTTTTTTTGCCACTGGTACCTTAACTTTTGTCGCCAAAATGTAAACAACTTTCGTCATATTTTTTGGACCGATGAATCGAATTTGTCAAATTCTGGAATGTACAATACAAAAAATCATCATTACTGGTCAAAGGAAACTCTTCTTTTAGTACATCCAAGACGCCCACAAGTTCGTTTCAGTTTTAATGATTGGTGCGGTTTAATTGGTTCAAGGATTGTTGGTCCTTTCTTTTACGAGGGCACTCTAGCTGGTGAGAGGTACATAGAATTTTTAACTGAAATTTAGAATAATTGCTTAGACGATCTGGATCTCATAAGTAAACAGAATCTGCATTTTCAGTAGAACGGCGTACTTGCGCACAACTACAGAGGTACTTATCAACTTTTAAATATGTACTATTTTTAACACTTCATGGAAAGGAACAAATGGTCCTATTCAGTGGCCTCCCCGATCGCCAGATTTAACGCCGCTTGATTTTTTTTTATGGGGTTATTTAAAGACCCAGATTTATAAGCAAAGGTACGAAAACGTAAACACCCTAAGGATTGCAGTTAGTGAAAAGATAAACCAAATAGATGGTAGGACCATACTGAAGGCAGTTCGAGAAGTTCGGAAGCGTGTAGAAAAATGAATTGAACAACAAGGTGGTATTTTTGAACATCTTCTATGAAAAAATCAGTGATTTTTATTTTCTTTTAATGATAAGTAAAATAAAGTTTATAAAACTTATTTAGCTGTTTTCGTTTATGCATCATAACTTCATTATTTTTAATCCCAGTAAAAAATTCCCTATAAAATTGTTTCTTCTAGCAGAAAATGATATAAAATGCAAAGGCTTCCATTTGAAAAAAACATATTTTTCGGCAAAACTCGAAAACGCGCTGCTCATTTGTTTTTTTATTCTTCCGTCTACAAGAGCGTTAAAAGTACTACAGTTTGCTAATTTAAACAATCTCGCATCTTTAATAATAACAAAGTTACCAATGACGAACACTTAATTTGGGTTGCCCTGATTATAATAAATTAAGTAAATGCTGATGTTTCTTCTATATATCATAATTTGTGCAAACGATAATTTTTCAACGTATTATTCAAATACATCCAATAGGTTGGTGATGCTATTTTGTCAGAATGTACATACGTACATGCAGATAATTTATTACAAAATTATCTTGAGGTAGTTTCTTGACATTTGTTAACCTTGTTTTTTCTCGTAGTTTCAAACAAAGTCGGAATGCAAGCAAACAATGAATGTCTCAGTATATAATTGTTGCACTATGCGGATATTTTCTACCATTCTCTCAAGGACCAAACGATTTCTCAATTCAAGGTAAGTTTCATGCCCGATGAACGATAGAGACATGGTACTTTCTTGCATTTATACTAAAATATTTATTTTAAGTTATATCTCAGAAAATTAAAAACTTTATTATCTGTTCGATTTATTTGTCTAGATAGGTATTAACGTTATTAATTATAGTAAAATTATTTGTATTAAAAATCAATTATGGCTACAAATCGAAGTAATTTTAATTTAGTTTAAGGGTAAATCAATCTACAATTTTTATTTAATTTTTGTGAATGCAAGGTTACGATAATTACGCACCTAATAGGTATAGTTGTATTCACAACCCTGAGATAACTGGAGGAACCCTTATAATTGTTTATTTCTTTAAGGTACAAAAATTTAAAAAAAAAACGAAAAAAAAAAACTATAAACCGGTAATCTACCACAGTATTAGTTGAAAGAAAAAAATATCAGGGTGCTTCATTAATTATGGGAAATATTTTAACTGCAGATACTAAGTGTCAAATAATGACCATTTACAAAAAGAGCCTTATTCAAAATCGCACCAGGTCTTCGAAGTTCCAGAAAAAAATGTTTTTTCCATCTCTAAGCTAATCGACTAGTACGATGAAAATAAAATTTGGCATAACGATTTACTATTATTAAATACTACTTATGGTCGAATTTGCTTAAATAAGCAAAATTACAGCAAAGAGAAAATAATAACCCCTAACATCAATAGAACGTTTTTGTTTTTTGATTTACAAGCACGAAATTAGCATCACCTAAAAGACCAGTTAAAATGCCAAAAATAAAGTCCTCTCGCAGAAACTTCGTATTATGCTTGGTTTTCTGGAAAAACGAGAAAGTTCGGAACGATTTATGGCTAAAAATAGTTTAAACAGCAAAAATCCGGGTGAGTCAACACTCAAATTCTACGTTATTTGGGGAATTAATAATATGAACAACTTTAAAAAGCAATTTATGACAAATAAACTGATCATTACATTTATTTACAATATCACGATCAGTAAATGCCACTTTTTTCTGGAAATTTGAAGACCTTTATCTCGAAAACGGTGCGATTTTGCATGACGTTTTCAAAAACTTAGGCTAACGTTGGGAAATTATCCATTCCAACGCGTTTCATTGATGTATTTTTCATGGTTTTGGTGTTATTTCATCGATTAACAGGTTTGCCATGCAGAAAATATTAAAAAGCAATTTGATATGTCTGAGAAAATGAAAGATCAGGGTTCTTATTATTTGTAAATTCCTGAGCCAGTTAAATTATTAACAAATAGACGGCCGATTTTGTCACAGCCAAATGCGTCAGCAAGAACAAACTTTTATTCGTGGAAAATAGTTTTGGGTTCGAAAACTTGCAGAGTCTTCAAAAAAAGAAAAGTAGATGTAAAAGACAACATAAAAAGAAAAGCTGACATATGGAACAACAAGATAATGAAAAAGTACATACTTATGAGGATGAATCATGTGGTTCTGAAGATAAATGGTCTATTAACTTTAAAATTTAATCACCAAAAAGTTCCAATTTACCTGTATTACTTATTGGGGTTTTTAATTCTATGCAATCTTTGCAAGAAACTTCACAAAATACAGTTGAATTAATTAAATTCGTTGACAGCACGTATAATGAATGAAGAAGACAAAGATTTGATAATTTTTGTTTTGATATTACACTTCTGTATGTAGTCAATAGTTGAAGAAGGAAATTCATATAAGATATCTGATATCAATAGCACGAAGCTTTGAGGTAAAGCACAGCTACCAGCCAGTTAAATCTCACTTGGTTTAAATCTGTAAAACTTTAAAAAATCTAAGATATTTTTCTTGGACCAAATTGGGAAAAACGTTCACAATTGGTAAATATGTAAGTACATTGGCAGACACAATTTTCCAACGTTGGTCAATTATTGTATACTTCATGAAAAAAATGACAAGATGTTATGCAGTCATATTCCTTGTTTCTTATTTCCCTAATTTCTTTCTAAAATTCAAGCGTGATTAAGCAATTATAAACAATAATAATTTAATCACGCCTGAATTTTATTAAATTATGCTCTAAACTAGGTTTTTTCCACGTTTTTCCCTAGTCCTTGAATAGAATTGTTAGAGCTTGACAAAAATACAATGATACAAGGATAATTATTCTTATTATGATTATAAATTTATAAATGAAAAATACTTTAATTCACAAACAAATTAAAGTATTTTTTGTCGATAGGCATGGCTAGTTGTTTAGTATAATTATTTAGAACGAATTAAATTTCTTCCACTGATGAAGTTTGTAACGAAATTTTCTATTTACTTTATTCTAAAGTTTTATTTTTTGTTTGTTTTTCGCATCAATGTTTTGTTTTTCTATTTCGAATATAGAATTAAATATGAAATAACTGTATATAGATACAAGTTGCAAGCAAGGTCAAAAATTAAAAGTAAATAACTCTAGGCGTTACGAAACATTTGTTGCTTGTTTTCAACATTGATTGTCTTTAAGCCTCTAAAAAATAATTATAACACGCCTAAATAACCATATTTATATCGACTATTTTTAATGTAGATTTCATAATATTGTAAATATGAAATAAACTACATTACACAGAACCAAATAAAAGAAAATCTATATCAGCAAAGGGTATAGCATATAGAAAAGCAGTTTCTGTCTATTAAAGTGTAATCACTACTGTTAATTTAATTAAAGAAACTATATTTTACAGCTAAACATTTGTAATTATGTTGTTAGAGTTATTTGTATTTATAATACCCTAAGTTTAGTTTTCAAAATTCAAAACTTGTCTTCCATATCTTTCGAACAATTAAACGCGTTAGAAATTATTCCACGAAATACATACATATTACATGTAGATAAGTTTATCTACAAGGAATACTTCTACATCGCAACATAAATTACGTGCTATAATACAGAGATTAGCTGGCGGACTTATCAACAATAATCACCCAAGAACAACAAACAATAATAAATTCTTTTTTAAAGAGAATATTACATTCATCCATATACCGGTCGTTTTGAATCATAGGATATTTAAAGCGAGGAGGAGGTGAAGGGAGCTACGTCCCCACCAATATTGTAGAGAACCAAGTATGTATATACCTACTACACTCAAACAGATCATACTTATTAATGGAAACTAAATATAAACTAAATCTATATACTTAAATATTAGAAATATAAAAATTTCATAAAAACAAATTTGGAAATGCTTTCTATGTTGATGATTACTTAATGAAAGTTGTTGAAAACATGTTTATATCACTGGGATGGCTTTCTGAATCATTGAAGAATCATTTTAATATACGGACGTATGACATATTAATCTAATAATGTTGCATTTAATTCCTGCACTTTGATCTCTATAAGCTACGAAGCGATAACCTCTATGTATTTCTAGTATTTTTTCTCCTAACATTCATATGGCTACGTAAACTTCAATATTGAAAGTGTCAGCTGCTTATATTATGTGCATATTTTGCAAAAAGTGAATCTCTCGAGAACTAAAAGAAGTTGCACTCTACAGTAAAAAGAAGCTCCTCAAAAAGACGAATTAAAAAAAATTGCAGCTCTTTATTTCTTTTAGTTCCGGATATACATATGATACGAACCCGAAGGGTTAACGGGTTCTTAAAAATAAAATATAGAAAATCACATCGGCTCGGTGTGGAATGGAAGCAGCTTGATGAGAGGATCATTTCGAAAAAAAATGAACTCTCTAGCTACTTAAGTTTCCGAGATATTCCGATTTAAAGTGTATTTTCCAAGTTTTCAGCCACTTTTCGTAACATTCTATCACTCTCCGCAATATATACCACAACCTTCCATCATTTTCGGGCATATTTGAAAATATTCCACCGCTTTATTGCTTTGGAACGATAAAGTATGGCGAAAAATGGCAAAAATCGCAAATTTTTTTTTATGAAAACACACTTAAAATCGAATATCTCGGGAACTAAAAGAGCTAGGAGTTCATTTTTTCTTTGAAATGATCCTCTCATCAAGCCGGTTCCATTCCATGCCTAGCGGTTGCGATTAGGCGCCTAGCGGTTGCACGAAGTGGTTGGAAATGATAAAAAGTGGCAAAAAGCGTGGAAATTTCCATAAAAATGCATTTTAAACGCGAATATCTCGGTGATTAGAAAAGCTAGAGAGTTAATTCTTTTTCAAAAATTGATCCTTTCATTAAGCGCCGTCCATTGCACACCAAATTTAGAAGATCGGGAATAAAAATGCGAATATATCGGGAACTAAAAGAGTTACAAAGATATTTTCTAATGATCCTCTCCGAAAGGCGTTTCTACAGCGTAGTTAACGATGGAGATTCGACCAATAGGAACAAAGATGCTAGCATCTCGGGAACTAAAAGAGCTAGAGAGCTTTTTGTATATAATTATGCTATAGCCTAACTCTTTTAGTTTTCGAGATATGTAGGTACATATATAATTATAATAATATAATTATAATAACAAAACATTTAAGCCATAGCTTTTTTGTACACTTTTTTCTTGGTCATTTAAATGAAAAATTTGGATGATACACATTTGACAGTTACTTTTTGAGGTTACCACGTTACACACATAAAAATTTTACGGAGTTAAATTAAACGGTGTTGTAGCTTTTCTGAAATGAGTTACATTCTCACTAACAATAATTTGTTAAATTAACATTAAAAGGAAATATTACAACACTTTTCGGAAATGTTTCTAACTACACCCCATGTAGTTAGATATTTACAACTCCAATAAATAGAAATTTAATATCCTTCGACGGTGTTACTCGTTGTTTAACATCAGGCACGGATAATATCAACACCAAACGGAAAAGAATATGCTAACTTTCGGTGTTGATAAATAGCTTAGCAACAGAAGGGAGTTAACGCAACACCAAAATGTTAAACTTAACTCCTTGAAGTTGTTCACTAATGTTTCAGTAAGGTCGGGTGGGATCGCTGCTAGCGCAAGCGCGTTGTATTTGCCTGTAGTAATCACTATGGAAGTTATATACATGGGTGATGTACTAGATAATGAAAAATACATTATTTGTGAGAGTGAAATACCAAAACTTTAAAAAGTAGATAAAGATAACAGTCGGAAACCTAGATATTAATACTATTAAGATAAGTAAGTGTTCTCTAACTGTTATAGTATAAGGAAATTTGCTGCATATACGTATGCCTTTGTAATTCATAACGGCCATATTTCATTCGCTTAGTTTACCAAACTAGATCGAGTAATGTTGAACGATCATTGCCAGGAGACGAGGTGGTATTGAGAGAACTTCTATGGACGAGACGACTTAAAAATTAATTATTTTTTATCATGTAAGTTTCCACCGTCATAAATATGTTTCTTTCTTTCAACCAGGTATTTATTGAAGATAAGTTTTCCATTAGAAGATGGCGTAGAGAATAAAAAAACCAACCAACCATTGCTGTTATCAGTGGGTTCTTTTCGTGGGTTATTATCGTTTTAGATATTACCTACTGATGCGTATAATGCCTTAGACTTTAGACGCTTTATCGTCCTATTTCAAATTCCCTTTGTTTTTAGAACAAAGCTCGTTTGACAGTTTGAAATCATGCTGGAAGTTTATACAAATTCAAATATACGGCCTTGTAACCACCAAATTTTCGACATTAACACCGAGAGATTGAGAAATTAGTGACAAGATAAAGAAATGTGAAGAACTTACAAATACTTAATAATTATAAATTGTGTTGTGATGTTGATAGAGGTTACTTTTTTATCTTTTTATTATTTTGGTATTTAAAATATTTGCTTACAAACTCACTAATCCTAATCTTTCTCTAAACCTAAATTTAGTTTTAGGGTATGTGTACATTTATTGAAAATAAAAAGTATGAGCTTGTTCAAATTTGTATTGCATTTTAAGTACATATTGAAATACATGTTTATGTTTTTAGTAGAAATTTTGTTTTTTATGGTCTACTTTACCTTTTCTATTTTTTTCCAGTTTATAAAATTATTTTGTTTATCAATTCTTTTAGATTACATAAATTAGTGAGCGTCACTCCATGAAACAGTAGGTAGTAGGAATTCAGTAGTGAAATTTAGCTGACACTGTAAAGGTGTTCACGCAACACCGCAACTGAATTCATTCAACTGCGACACGGAGTTCACGCTACACTTAACGGAGTGCTTGTAACTCCATAAAGGAATTTATCCAACTCTGCAATGGAGTAAAGGCAACTCCAAAATTAAATAATTTCAACTCCATTCGGATATGAACCAACTTCCCAAGGGAAACTTTAACTACGCAAAAGTGTTAACTACGAATCTCGGATATTAGTACTAAATTATACAACTCCTTTTATGTGTGTATAATTAAATTTGGGCTATGATTAGTATGAAGAATAATCAGTACTCTTAATTAAGTCCAGCCAAGCTACTAACAACTTCACTTTCTGAGTTTTAAAGGATATAGAAAATGCTGGTTTAATAGAATAGTTTTTCAATAAAAACATCCTGTGGTGGAGTCAAATGCATTTATGTAGCTATGTATGTACTGTTATATGTAGATGTTTATAAAATGAAAGGAAATGTTACAGATTTATTATTTGGTCATCAGAAGTATAAATTCTAATTATAAATTATAAATCTTTAATTAGCTTTTTAATAGCAACAGAAACTTTAAATTCAAATTTTTTTAAGTTTATCACTATCAGGATCTGTTCAGATTATATTAGATTATATTAATGGTATTTTTATTAAACCAATACAGAGGTGAATAACTATTAATGATTAATGTATTTAAAAATATCTAAAGAATTTTAAGTATTTTTGTATTTCTAGAACAAAACGTGAAGTTATCTTGGAGTACTAACTACTGCAGCAGAATTTTATTGCATCAAATTTGAATTGTAAACTATGTTGCGTATGTAATTATAGTAATAAAAATTGGTATCATTAGCGTAAAATCTTAAATTGTTTCAGATAAAAGAGATAATCATATAATTAAAATATACCTACCTAATGCAAGATCTATCTTTACTTAAAATCCAATATGATTTTCTTTTCTTTTGCATTAGAAAAGCAGTAATCTTTAAAAATGTAATTTCAATATTCTATGTTTCGAATGTGATTTAATGCCGCAATTATACTGATAAATAGGTATTAAAAAAATCAATAACCGCAAATTGATATAACTAATACGTCTATACATATTAATGGTTTGA
>SMLS01072872.1:0-12770 GCA_004785975.1 Popillia japonica
GCAAAGACGCTACGTTTGTTAAAATTGCAATTTCAATTCACATTGTATTTGCTGCGCATGCAATTCTAAACAGTTTTTGTGGTAGTGCCAATTTACATATAATAAAAATTAAAAATATGTTTTTCTATAACAGAAATAAAAATAAAATAATGACATAAATACCAGTGGTGTGTTGAATACCTAGCAGGTGGATTTAAAAGTCTAAGGTTATCCTACATTTTACTATTTTTATATATGATGGATAATTTGTGATGACATGTGTTCATTTTTATAGGTTGGTATCCCAAAATTTAGTATAAAATCGCATGCATACACCCATAACAATAGAACATGCTCTAATCGATGCAATTTCTTGTCACGCGATAAATTGTTGGAAACATTGCATAGTGTGAATGGCAATTGCATGCAATTACTGAAAAATTGCATAGGTGTGAATTGGCCTTTATACTATTTTCAGATTTTTTCTGCTCGTTATTTTTCCCAATTTGACTCTTTCCATTTTCTTTCCTTCTAACTCCCTCCAATATACCTTTCGTTGCCTTGATCGTTTCCAGTCCATCCGATCCATGTTCTTTTTTCAGTTTTTTGCCTTTTCTCTCTCCTCCACTTCCTCTTCTGTTTTCCCCGTCCTGTGGTTCCATTTTATTCTTTTTCCATCTACGAAGTTATATCCTAGTTTCACATTTCTTCCTTTTTTCTTTTCAATATCTCCATATATTCTCATTTGTTTCTGATTTTCTAGTTCTTTACTCGTGTAATCGCACTCTATATATACCTTATCTCCCTTCTTATGTTTCAACATGTTTTTATTTTTGAGTATCTCCATTTTTTGCTTGAAACTCTTAACTTTCATAACATGGATTTTATTACTAATCTTTGTCGTATTTGTAATATCCACCTCTATGTCCAGTTCTTTTTGTATGAAATTACCTATGTAAGTTTTAACTTCCTCTTCATCTTCATTTTCTATGGTAAGTCCCTTGGCAATTAAGTTATTCTTCTTTTCCTGTTTTTGTACTCTTTCTAGGGTAATTTCCATGTTTTTTATTTGCTGTTTCATATCTATCATTTCCTTATTTATCCTCTCGTTTTCTTTAGTAAGAGGTTTTATTTGCTTTCTATCTTCCTTGTTTTCTTCTCTCATACCTTTTATCTCATTCACCATGCTTTCCATTAAGGCCTTCATTTCTTCCGTCTCTTTCGCGTCTGCAAGAAGCTCTAACATCATTTCCTTCAATTCTCCGTCATCTTCGGTTTTCTCATAGGGTTTGGGATTTCTGAACACCTTTTTGCTTTTCTCGAACACATTGCTCTCTGCGTCATATCTCTTCCGTTTTCCTTCTTCGTTATTCTTTTCGCTATCCGACATTATAATTTATTCTTTCAATTAAATCAAATTTATTTCCGAAAAGCCTGTGCCGGCCCTGGTCTGTTGTCGGTAGCCGTAGCACCGCGCTAGAAGTCGTAGGCCGGTCAACCCGTCGGACCCCGATCTCTCTCGGTGTCTGCGTTCGTGTTTTTGTTACTATCTCAGCTGTTACCAGCGAACGAATTTTAAATATTAAATAGACTTACTTATTAGCGATTTTTCGTTTTCGGAATCCTTTAAAAAGCTTTTTTCCATTCACTACACGTTTACACACTACGTATTTCTTTGCCGTTGATTAAAATGCTCGTAATGTCTCAGTTACTGGGGTCAATTACGGAGCGCAAATCAACACGTATCTTCTACTTACTCACCAGAGTCGAACGCCTGTTTTAAAAATAGGCATTTAAAAATTGCGGAAGCTACATGATTGCTGTGATGTTTAAAGAGCCTTTTCTACTCATGGAACTGACGCTTCCACTTTCTGAAACTTGTTTAATGGTCTCTCAGAAAGGGTTGGCTTAGGATGATTTCTTACGGGAAACCTATGAGCATAAACTCGAGAAGCCAATAAAAGATTTTGTTTATAGTCTTCAAGAATAAAGATTATATTAATGCCCTCTTCTTTAGAGTAAACCTTCATTGTTAGTAAGCAACACCACACCAATATTAAAATGATAACGATTCCTCGACTTAACTTTACCAGATTTCTTGTTATGAGGATACGTAAAAGCAATTGTCTATAATACGCCGCCGACACCACATGATATAGCAATACGCATAAGAAACGCTTTTGAAACTTCACAGCACACAGATATTGCCCAAAGTTAGCAGTGGTTTTCAAAGACGAATATGTACCTAAGTGTCTGGAAAAGGACTGTTGTACTATAAATTACACTCTAAGCTTCCGAATACTTGTAAAATTCTTCATTATTATTCTTATAATGGTAAATTATCTGACATTTTTAAATACCACAGGCAACTACATAGATACATTGACAATTTCATTAAAAAACACCAAGCCAAAAAACTATTATATGACGTATTCTGTAAAAATACAAAGTAGTCGGTGTAAATACCATTCGATAGATAATTATAAAATACATTTCCTGGTAAATTCAATTTTTGGTCATCCTGTATAAGATGGCAACTTTATTATAATTTGGATATAAAATATGATCTATTGCTGCACTTCATTGTAAATTTCGCTTACGTAACTTAAATACTTCTTAAGTATTTGAAATCTGCAAATAAGGTTAGATTTGGAGAAATTTCAAATTATTGAAAAAACCTTAAGGTTTAGGTACAATGACCCTTATTTTGATCGGAGAATCCAAAAATGCAATAATTTTTATAGGATTCTGTATTGTTGTATTTTAGTAAATAATAAAGTATATTCAACGTATACAACTGCTTTATTTGTTACTATTCTGTAGCTGTTCTACAACCATTCTTCTTACATAACATATTCTTATTATTATCTTCATTCCAACCTAAACAGTGTCAACCTAAAGAATATATAACAATATAGTACCCTACTTCATATCCTTTTCTTTTTTTACTAAAAACATATTTTTTTTATGACTATGTATATATACTTTTTTAATATCTTATATAGTCTTGCAACTTCTTTGGTGCCCTTATTTGTCTTGAGCTTCTTCTAACATCCATATTGGCTGCTTTGTCTTCTCTCTCTTCTTTTCCTTTCGTTTCTGTGTGCTCTGCTGTGGGACTACTTGGCATTTTGGTTAGAAGGTTTCTGCTCCTTCTCAGTAATCCCTCAGTTGTCTCCACAAGAAATGACTTTGGCTCCACTGCTGGCGTTCTAAGTTTTCCCATTTCTCCTCTATCTCTTATCCAGACGACATCATTCTTGTCTAAATCGGGTAGCTTCCTTTTGACCGGTGTCGTTTGTTATATTGTATTGCTCTTTTGTTCTGTCGCTCTTTCAGCTTCATCCGGATTTCTTCATGGTTTGGCGATGAAGGGGTTAATGTCTGCGGTTTCGTCGGTAATATGCCTTTAAGGTTCCTTCCCAACAGAATCTTAGCCGGAGAATTTCCACAGGAGAGGTTTGTGTTGCGATACGCCAGTAGTCCTAGCTAGAAATCTTCACATTTTTTCATGATTCGTTTTACTATCTGCACAGCTCGCTCGGCGTATCCATTACTTTGAGGGTATTTAGGACTACTTAGTATGTGTTTGAATACATATACCTTTCCAAATTTGCGCATTTCGTAACTGATTGATGTCTATCATCCGAGTATAATATTTTGGGTATATCAAGCAGACTAAATGTTTCTTTAAGTTTTTCAATTATATCCTTTTTTTTTGTTTTCGCCATCTTGTGAACGAGAGGGTATTGCGTATATACAGGGTGTCCATGAATATGTGGGCAATATCTCGGATACATAAAGTTTATGTAAAAATAACACTGTATGTCCATACATCTTTTTTTGCTAGGGTGCACCACTGCTGAGATATTCAACCCTAAACATATAGTTGGCTAGGTGGTCTTTCAAATGAAATTATGTATTTCTTTCATCCAATTTTAATGTGCGTGGTTTTTTTATTCTCCAATAAGTGTTTTACTATTCCTTGGACCTTAAGTGAGAAAAATGTATTCTTAATGGATTTCCATAAAATGCTCTATTTCCGAGAAAAAATAAGTTTAACGAAAATAGGTAACATTTTGTTTCAATATGCATTAAAATCTATCTGAAAGAAATTAAATAATTAATGATTTATCCAATTATTTATAAAAAATAATAATAAGTCTCCACATTAGATCCTTGGACTCGAATACACTCTTGGATACGTCGAATTAACGATTCTCTAACAGAAGCTAGTCCGTACATTAAATGCATAGCTGCATACTCATTAAATGTGTATTCCATTTTTATTAAACTAAGCAACTAATGAAAATAATACACAGAATACCAAAAACAAATAAATCAATTATCTGTAACCACAACAAATACAAACAAAATATTACATGCTATTTTGTTAAAACGGGAAAAATTATTATTACGGAGATTATAATAGCTTATAATTTCGAAATAATAATTTGACAGATCTATTAATCGTTCTATCCAAATGACGTATTTATATTAACTTTATCACAGCATCCCGAGATATCGAAATAAAAGTTACCTATATTTTCGTTAATTGCGTCATAATTGCATTTAAAAAACCACCTAGCCTATTCTATGTTTAGCGTTGAATATCTCAGTAGTGGTGCACCCTAGCAAAAAAGATATATAGATATACAGTATTATTTTTACATAAACTTTATGTATCCGAGATATTGCCCACATATTCATGGACACCCTGTACATCATATATTACTAAGTAATTAACATTTTTATACATAAATACTCAGTTGCGATATGTTCAAATGGTAGCTGCGATAATTCGTGTGGTTGCATGTGATCTACTTGCTGATTTTGATTTTTCAAGCAATCATGGCAATTTTGTACAACGTCCTCCATGCAGCGATTGATGTTTGGCCACCATACGGTACTTTTTGCTCTTATCTTACAGCTATTTACCCCTTGGTGTCCGATATGAATTTTTGTCAAAATCTCTTTGTATAGCGACGGAGGTATTATAATTCTATCTTTGTAATAGAGTGTTTCGTTGTAGATGCAGATATCATTTCAATATTTGTAATATAGTGCTTGATTTTGTGGGATATCCCTTTTCGCAGGCCATTCGGATTTAACGTAGTTAAAAATATCTTTCAACTGTTCCTTTTGCTTTTGAGTTACGTATTCTTCCTGGGTTTGTATTTCTTTCTCCATAAGTTTTGATATTAAGTTAACATGGTATATGACATCTTGTTCCTGTAAGACATCCACGTCATCTCTACCAATTCGAAGTGGGTGTCGTGATAGTGTTTCGCGAGTATAAAACTTTTTACCAGACAATGTCGAAATCAAAACGAGTTAGTCGAACCGGAGTCTTTGTAGTCGTATCGATATATCATTAATACTCTTGTTCTTTAATATACATAGTCAATAATGGTAAATGGTCAGTTTGTATTACAAAACGTTTTCCAATTAGGTATTCTTGTAGTCTCTCGCACACCCAAACTATAGCTAGTGCCTCTTTCTCAATTTGAACGTACCTCTGTTGAGCGTCGCTTAGGCTTTTTGGACAATACAAAACTGGTGCCCAGTGTCCGTTTTCCTGACGTTGCTCTAGACAACCCCCAATTCCATATGACGAGCTATCTGCCAATATTCTCGTTTCTTTATTAACGTCATAAAGTTTCAGTACTGGGGCTGTTATTAACGATTTTAATTTTTTAAAACATTTTTCATACTCATCACTGAAGCAAAAGACGTTGTTTTGTTTTAGGAGTTCTCTTAGTGGTTTACTTTCTTCAGCAACATTATCTACAAATTTTGTTAAATGATTAATCATTCCTAGAAATCTTCTAATATCGGTAATCCTCTTTGGTTCAGGAAATTCTGTTACTGCTTTGATGTTATCGTCATCACTCTTCAAACCTGTAGCTCCCACTATATGTCGTAGGAGTTTTATTTCGTTGATACCAATTTGACATTTATCTTTGTTTAATGTGAGACCCTCTTCTCTGAGTATTTTTAATACTTGTTTTTATTTCTGGTCATGCATTTCACGGTTCGGAGCAAACACTATCATCCATATGTACAAGTACACCCTCGACACCTTGAAATATTTTATTCATTGCCTGTTGAAATATTTCTGGTGCGGATGTGCTACCAAATGGGGTTCTTTTGTATGTGTAGCGACCAAATGGTGTTAAGAATGTTGTTAAATGTTTTGATTTTTCCGATAATTCTAGTTGCCAAAAACGGACATGCAGTCTAATTTTGAAAATACCTTAGCATCCCGTAATTTTGCTATTGTTGAATCTAGAGTGGGTAAGATAATTTTTTCTCTCTGTACCGATTTGTTAAGTTCAGTGTAATCCGAACAGATTCTGATCTGTCCAGTTCTTTTGGGAACACATACCATCGGAGCACACCAAAGAGATGGATTATTCACCCCTACCTCCTCGATGATGTCTTGATCCACCATTTTCCTTAGTTCTTCTTCCACCTTTGGCAGCAAGAGAATAGGTACTCTTCTTGGAGTTGATATGGAATAGGGATTAGTGTTTTCATCTATCTTTATCTCATACTTAAACTGGGATAACGTTCCAATTCCCTGAAACAGTTCTGGATAACTGTTCTGGATAGTTTATCTAACGTCAAACCTGATTCAAATTTCGCTTATAGATAATTTTATTAAATTTAGTTCTTCTATAGCTGGTCTTCCTAAAAGATTATCTTGCGTGTCAATAACAAACATTTTAAAGTTTCTTATTTCTTCGTTCCATCTTATTGGAATTTGAATTTTTTCTTCGAATAACTAATGGTTGATTACCCGGTCCTCTGAGTTTGGTACAAGTTCTCTTTAACTTCGGTCTCCCTAGTTAATTGTTGGTAAGAGTTCCAACTCAAAATTGAGACATCTGCTCAAACATCTTATATTCAATGATGTCATCATCTGTTTCTAAATTAATGACCCACGGTGTATTTCCTGTCTCTCTCAATTTTAAAATTACTTCTCGTACCTCATCCTCTGTTGACTCGGTCTCCTCGGAAGATTCTTGTACTGCATTTACCGCTTTTCTAGCTTTGCGATTGCCAGTTTTGTTTTTAGTTTTGCACATTTTCGCCTAGGGTCATTTTATTGCACATTTTGAGCAAATTTCTTTTATTGCCGGACATTCCTTTAATTTGTCACTCGGTTTCTTTGCACACCTTCCGTACTGTGGATATTTTCTTTCTGGATAATGTTTAACCTTTGTGACCTTATCTACTTGTAGATTTCTCTCTTAGGTTCTTATTTTCTTGTTTCACCCTTTCATTTTGCACGATTAGTGTTTTGGCATCTGCCAATGTTAGCTTACCATCCGCTTTCGTTCTGATAATTTTATATCTCTAATGTCAACGACAAGTTTGTCACGAATAAGTCTGTCATATTTCATATTTCCATAATTACATGCTTTACTTAACTTTAATACATCTGCGATGAATTCTTAGACAGTTTCTCCATCTCTTTGATGTCTTTGATTGAATTTAGCTCTTTAATAGATCACATTGACCTTTTTAATGAAGTAGTCATTGAAAAATCCTACCAGCTTTTCATAGGTTGAGAATTGTTCTGTTGTGGGCGTCACGTTGTTCAACATTTGATTAACTTCTGATCCCATGTGCAATAGTAAGCTATCAACTTGTGTTTTCTATGCTAAGTTGTTCAATCCTGACACATTTCTGTATCTCTCATAATTCGTCAGCCATTTCGTCCATTCTCCCGGTTCGAATGAATATTCTTCGGGTGCTGGTATGTTGATGGCCGTAGAACCTCTAAAAATTTGAATTTGGTTTAATTTTTGCTGGAGCAATTTTACCTGTTCTTTTAGTTCGTTCTCCATGACGTATTGTTTACTACACCTGACACCATGTATTGTTGTATTTTTAGTAAATAATAAAGTATATTCAACGTACACAACTGCTTTATTACTATTCTGTAGCTGTTCTACAGCCATTCTTCTTACATAACATATTCTTATTATTATCTTCGTGCCAACCTAAACAGTGCCAACCTAAAGTATAGGTAAATATAACAATATATTACCCTACTTCAGATTCTATTAAAAAAACACAACTTTGATACTTTTAGAACTTTTGGGACAGCCTGTATAATATGAACTTTCTGAGTCAGGTATTTTCACCACAATATTCCGCGCCGTATAGCGTGAATAATCCTGTATACTAAATATTTATTTATACAGGGTTTTCCACGTAACCCGTTCGTTAGAAGTTTTCTGTGTTAACGTCTTAGGGCAGTTCAGAAAATTTGTAAAGCGTCATGTTGCTATTTGGTGAGTCAAAATAAAATGTTTACACTCGTGAACCACTTCCGGTTATACCGGAAATCATAACCAACTTTGATATTTCAAATCAAATGTCATATTTTTTATTGCTTTTTTAGATTCCTTATGAGGTGTCATAACATTTTGTATTAAGTGTATGTTATTATTTTGTATATTATTTTGATTTTTGTGAAATTTATTGCTTTTTCAAATGATCTTTTAAAATCGAATATCTAAGCCGTGAATTAACCAAATTGTTTCATATTTCTGCTGGAGGCGGCGAAAGGTAGAAGAGACTGTTTAACGTGTAAACAGTTAATAAATCTCTTACAGGGTGTTCCAAACTTAATGATTATTTAAGTAGTTTTCAAATAAGAAAAAATCGATTTTTTTAAATGGAACACCCTGTATATGAATACACCATACTAAGTAAATAAATATTATGCATCGAACAGCTGTAGATGTCCCTATGTCTATCTGTCATAGTTTTAGAGTTATTGGCAATTATTTTTTTAAATTGAACATTATTAGTAGTGAGCCTTGGAAAAATTCTAAATAGTTTTGGAATTAGACAAATTGTATTAATTTGCATTATTAAACAAAATAACAAATAAACATTAACAACAACATCAAGAAGAAAGAAAATTAAACAAAAATAACAAATTAAAGTTAAACAATGCGTTCCCAATTATATACTATAAATGTTCGAAATGATCTCCGTTCCGATCTAAGCAGAGCATAATTCTGCTTCGTAACTCTGTTGTAGTAGCTTTCTTACATTGTCGGCGTTCAACTTTCGAAAACTGTCCCGTACTCTATTTATAAGGTCTTCTCTATTTTGCACAGAAGATGCGCAAACTTCATTTTTTATTTGACCCCATAAATAAAAATCAAGGGGAGTCAAATCGGGGGATCTGGGTGGCCAGCTCCAAGGTCCGTTTCGGCCGATCCACCTATCCTCAAAAATATGGGTTACCTCTTGATATACTTCTTGCGAAGGATGAGCGAGCGCTCCATCACAACTCACAAAACTGGATTCTTCTATCTTGATCCCCTGGACGAAAAGCCTGAACCACTTGAAAATAATAAGGATGCATTTTATTTTTCTTTAAAATCCTATGATGATATCCCTAAATGTGCAGACGCTGCCGGTACAGAACAGGTGGGATACGCATGAAAATATCCCAAAACAACAATTTCATTCCCTTCATCGCCTGTAATCGGTTTTGGAACTGTCTTCTTGACTTGACTACCAAAGGGAATAAAATTTGATTCTATTCGTTTGAATTTAGTTTTATTCATTGGTGGTAAATGTGGGTATCTTTCATTAAAAACTCGACATGTCCTTCCAATAATTTGAAGAGACTCACCATGAATATAAAATAAATTCAAAATATCTTTATTAGAATTAATATTTCCTGCAAATCCGTGAACAACTTAAGATCACCTCAACACAAAATAGACTTTGTGACAATTTTGACAGATCAGATTTACTTTTCATGGCTTACTACCACGATTTTTCTTGGTAATGCTCAATTTAGAGAATAATCATTAATAATTCTAAAACTATGGCAGATAGACATAGGGACACCTACAGCTATTCGACGCAAAACATTTATCTACTTAGTATGGTGTATTCACATACAGGGTGTTCCATTTAAAAAAATCGATTTTTCCTTATTTGAAAATTACTTAAATAATCATTAAGTTTGGAACACCCTGTAAGGGATTTATAACTGTTTAGACGTTAAACAGTCTCTTCTACCTTTCGCCGCCTCCAGCAGAAATATGAAACAATTCGGTTAATTCACGGCTTAGATATACGATTTTAAAAGATCATATGAAAAAGCAAGAAATTTCACAAAAATCAAAATAATTCAAAAACGATTAATTTTTGACATAAGGAACCTTAATACAAAATGTTATAACACCTCATAAGGAATCTAAAAAAGCAATAAAAAATATGACATTTGATTTGAAATATCAAAGTTGGTTATGATTTCCGGTATAACCGGAAGTGGTTCATGAGTGTAAACATTTTATTTTGACTCACCAAGTAGCAACATGACGCTTTACAAATTTTCAGAACTGCCCTAAGACGTTAACACAGAAAACTTCTAACGAACGGGTTACGTGGAAAACCCTGTATACGATTTCTGATATTCATGTTACCATGGCCTTGACGTAATTTACATGATATTTTTTACCACAACTTACATACTCATCAGTTAACATAAAAGTTAAAAGGTATTCCTGTATATGTACACGTAAAATTTATCAATTGGAATTTTATATCTAAAAATTGCGTTTTTTTTCAGGCGCTATACGAGCTTGAACTAGCGGGCTGCAACGAAATAACCGAAGCCGGCTTATGGGCTTGTTTAAATCAAAGGATAGTATCCCTCACACTCACTGACTGTATAAATGTAGCTGACGAAGCGGTCGGTGCTGTTGCCCAGTTATTACCTGCCCTTTATGAATTCTCACTGCAGGCCTACCACGTCACGGACGCGGCACTTGGTTATTTTTCGCCAAAACAAAGCAATACATTGAACGTTTTGAGGCTGCATTCATGTTGGGAACTCACAAATCACGGTATAGTTAATATAGGTAAGATGCGTTCAATTTTGTTTATGTACACATAGAGTTTTAGAATTACCGAGGAACACTGGAAAATAAAATTTCTTATATGTATATGTATGTACACCTTGATGCAAATGTATCCGGACACGTATCGAGAGAGAAACACCTGCCGCACAATATTTTGTTCCGAATAGTGTCAGCATACCGTACGGAACAAAATATTGTGCGGCAGGTGTTTCTCTCTCGATACGTGTCCGGATACATTTGCATCAAGCTGTACATGTTTTACTAATGTCACAATAATCAACAATGTTTATATTAACAACTTGTACACTAGTTTAGTTAATTTTCTGAATCTCCAGAAAGCAGCTATATATGTATGTATGTGTTAGCCAAATATTCAACAGAAAAGTGGCCTTAACAACTAAGTAATTTATGTCTAAATTTAAATTTGTAGAAAACATAATTCACAACTGAAATGTCGAATGATATACCACAGGCGAAATAATTGGTAATTTATCTGGGAAATATTTTTCGACAAATCCTTTCTGTAAGGACACTCGATTACCGTTTACCATACTATAAACCAGTATTTTTTTTAATCCAAAACAGTACGTTCAAAAACAAAATACAGATATTTTGTTGTCTCAAGATAAAACTCACTCATTGTCAGTATAGCATACAAAACTTCTTCCATTGATATGTTTGGACTATAGACTATTCTTTCCGGTTGTGCACAAGTATTTGAAATTCTATTATATGACAGATTATATGCTTGCATCAAAGCTCAACTATCTGAATTCCAACATGGGTTTGTTACCAATAGATCTACCACAACTAACTTAGTTGAAGTCATTCAATTTATTTGTGAATCACTTTACAATAGACAACAAGTTGATGTAATTTTACCGATTTTAAAATCTAATCTTAATAAGAGATTTTGCTACGTTCATTATAATGCTTTTTGTCTTCTTTCTTTTTGGCTTCAACAGGAGTGCCACAAGGATCTAATCTAGGACCACCCCTGTTCAACATCTTCCTAAATGACCTTCTCGACGCTTTAGACTGTAAAGTTTTAGCCTATGCGGACGACATTCAGATTTATTGTAATATCACTTCGGCATCGGATTGTTTAGTTTTACAAAATAATCTCATCTTCATTAACCGGTGATGTAGTGATAACAGCTTAGTCTTGAATATTGACAAATGTGCTATAGTATTCCAAGGTTAACAATCGTTATATTTCACTACAGTGTGTCGCCAACTCCTATTCCTAGAGTTTCTAAATTCAGGGATCTCGGTGTACTTTTCGATTGCAATTTGTCTTTCACTGAGCATCTAACTAAACTATCTTCCTTGGCATCTAGAACTCTGTCTTTTCGCATCAGATCTTGCAAGCATTTCTCTAATCTGACTGCCCTGAAGGTTCGTTTTCATTCCCTTGTTCGGTCCAGGCTGGAGTTGTTGTGTGGTATCCCCATTACCATTTTGAAGAACTACTTTTGGAGAGGGTTCAAGAGCGCTTTCTTAAATATGTGAGTTACAAGATTGATGGTACATATCCTCCCAATTACTCAATAGGAATCATTTTCGCTCCTTATCCCAGCGAAGACAGGAAGCTAGCGGAAGATTTCTACTAAAATTAATTAACAACAAACTTGACTCCGCATCATTACTTTCTTGTATCAGAATTAATATACCTCAATATAACATGAGATCTGTAGATCTGTTTTATGTTCTAAGAACTCAAACGAAGGCCCCAATCACAAACAGGCCAATTTCATTAGGTAGCTGCTTTTTATGTTTTCTTTTTGTTTCTGGTTCCACTATCAAAAATATTCAAAAATATTTCAAATTTATTTAATTTTTAGTTTTTTTCTTTTTTTATTCTAATTTACATAGACGTTGCAA
>SMLS01072873.1:0-25317 GCA_004785975.1 Popillia japonica
CACCGCAACGGTACAAGAACTAAAAGACAATATTACGTAGCAAATTCAACCAGAAATCTTACGGAATGCTGTGTATACAGGCTGTCTACTGAATAGTCTATGAAAATAAAAGAGATTAACGCTAATGGCATGGAAACCTAAATTCCAAAAAATGAGTACTTTATGTCCACACAGTAACGAGAAAATAATATTTTTCAATATCAGTTCGGACCTGTTATTCGAGCGCAACGCATACATGGATGGGCAACACAGGCAGAACGTTGGCAAGTTATACGAATACTGAGTACATGGACATAATTTTAATCTACGGAGAAACAGGATAAAATCTTTTACTGCACCCGTACTACGTACAGAAAAGCCAACGTCTATCAGACAATGATTTTCCTCGGCGGGTTACCTGTTGTGAATGGTTTCGTCAAACACAAACTCGTCTTCAAAATCGTAGATCCGTGATCCTGTTTACCGATAAATATGTACTGCTTCACAAAAATGGTGTGTTCAATTACCATAATATTTATCACTGGGCCGATAAAAACCCACAAGATATCCATCAGAGTTTATTCCTACTTAGGACATCAATAAATGTATGGGTCGGAATATTGGGGGATCATTTATTTGAGTCACAGATACTTCCCGAAAAATTAAATGCGATAGATCATTTAAATTGATGACATACCACTGCATGTACGACAGCAAATGTATGTAGTTCATGTACGATGGGGCACCTCCACATGTTGCCCGACTTGTATGGGAATATTTAAACCAGGGCATTTGCACATTGGATGGGCCGAGAAGGAACGATTCTGTGGCCAGTAGGAAGTCCCGATTTGAATCTGTTGGACTTTTTCCTGTGAGGATACATGAAAAACTTTGTTTATGATCGTCGACGGGAAATTTTGGACGTCGAGGCTCTTCGAGACTGTATTGTCACAGCAGCCCAACTTATGATAAGATTTGCCGTAGCACAGCAGCGTGCATCCGGAGCTCGTCGTAGTAATTGCGGACATTACTACTATTAAGTTTTTGTGCTGTCTCTCATCAAACATTCCTCTTCAAGACTACCACAAATTATTTGAAAAGAAAAAAACTATTAACTACGAACGCGATCTCAAATAGTAAATTATTAATTACGAAATCATTAGGTAATAATATGTCGTTGTACTTTAATATTGAAAGTTTCCGTAATTAAAAAAAAAAACAAAAACACCTGATTCCTACGAGAAAAAAATCAGGTCGAAATGAATAAAATCTGTAGTAAATGTGTAACCTTGTTATAAATAGAATATTTGTGAAAAGACCACATGTGCAATTCATAGAGCAGCAATGCTGCTTCGTAAGCTGCATTCATAGAGTACAATAAGCATTTATTTACATATCATTCAACTTGATAAAAAATATCTGTTTATGTCTATTAGAAATTTTTGCAGCGTTCCTTTTTTTTTCTTGTATACACGGGCCAGGCCCGGATTCAACAAATTTTACTTAACAAAAAAGATAACCAAATAGAGGTCATATTGACCAATTGCCGTAACTACTTTTGAGCAGACTAAATTCCATTTTATTTTTTTGTTATTATTATTTTATGATAACCGCATACACTTTTATGATCTTTTAATGTCAAATATCTTTTGACGTTGAAATTTATAGTTGAAAAAGAAAGACAAAATTGTATGTTTTTTTAATGTTAAGTTAATACAAATAACACTGGGATTAAAACACATTGGTACCTAAAATACACTAGTAATTGAAGACACTAAAACTATTTTTCAAACACTACATTTTAACACTATTATTACAAAGCTGTAATTTATTTAGCTTCTGGAATAAATTGATTTTTAAATCAATTGCGTAAATGACTTCAAAGTGGAACTTCTATTCTCCAAACTTACGAAAACGTCAGGCAGTGTCGTATAGATTTATGTTTTCATTAACATGTATGTATGCATGTATGTTTTATTCTGTGTTTTGAAGTTCTAATCATTTATAGACGTAGTCTCAAAACATTTATTTCACTTTAAGCGAAAACACCATTATATTTACTAGTTCGAACATTTTCTTAGCTCATTTAATTTGAATTACAATGGTTGCATTATTATAAGTATTTTGTTTCATATATTATACATAATATGTATGTAATTTTATAATTATTTTTATAATAAACTGAATTGCAGAACAGATAAAAGTACATGCGCCGCCACTGATTTAAAAACATTAGATATTCTATTCAGAAATATACAAAACAACGTACAAGGTCAACTACGCTTCATAAATATGTATTTACAAGTGCAATCAGCATAGTTTCGGAAAGGACCGCGACAAAAGGTAAACATAAATTCGCTATTCGAGAGGCACCGAACAGGACTTTGTAACGTAGGTAACACCGATGTAATGTATGTATGTCATCCTCTGCATACATTACAAACTACTACTATTTTAATATTGCTTTTATTAATGTGTGAATTGTGAATTCATTAACTCCGGCGATGTATTATCCACATTTACGTACGCATATTAAAAGCAGCTATGATATGTATAATCAGCACACATGAATGCTTCATTTCAAGCTGCTTTATTTATTCCTACATCAGCGCTAAATAGACATCTTATCTGGTTTCATTTAGCGTCTCATTTACTGTTAGTTCCAGCACGTTTTAGGTAGACAATGTGATTATAAATACACTACATTTCCTACACATGAATGTGAAATTTCCAGCTAACGTTCTGTACTAAAAGCACACTATTTCAACAAGATCAATACATCTACCTAGCCTAAAGGGATACTTATTTAAAATTAAACAAGATCCGTTTAAACGTTATAAGAGAAGCTTTATTATCGAATGGCAATCTCGTTATTTTCCAATTCCAGTCCTATTAGCGAAAGGAATTAGAAGAAACAAATCAACCAAAATGGGAGGGGGACTATTCAGCATTTCGCGAGCCTGTAATTGATTTTCAAGACCCTTTTTCCTCTTTACATAGAGTTAATATAACTATCTGTAGCTGCGCTTCGGGTTATTTTCTTGGTAAAAGCGGAAATTGTTTCCGAATTCCATTTCTTTGCGTTTGGTCATAAATTATACTTTTATATGCGTGTCCAAATATTATCGCCCTAGCCAAAATTCTATTGATAAAGTTTCGAAGGGACGCTTCCGCCGAAACCAAATCCGTTCTATTTGCTTTCAACGGTAAATAGAAGATTCTCCGGTAAGAACCATACGAATTTAAGGAGGATATAGAACAAAAAAATATTTCAGCCGCGGCTTAATGGCGTAAATCGCTTTGGAATAATTCGATAAAATTAATCCTAAAAAGACTGGTTTGATAGAAAGTAGGTAACTGTTATTAAAAAATGATTTTTTAAAATACGAAAAAATATTTTTTATAATGAATGAATATTTTAGTCAAGAAATCAAAAATATTTTTTTTTATTTCAATAAAGCTACAATGATCAGGGCTGTCAACGAACGCTGCATGTCATAGGCGCTACATACATGGGCGTAAGTGAACAAATGATAGTTGAAAAGGTTTAGTAACGTGCTTCCACCTCCATAGATCATACTAAAGTGTACATACGTTATATGGATTCTTCGCTGTGTAAAACATCAATTATCGACTTAGAAAAAACTGAAGAAATAAGATTTCTTATTATTTTGACAATCTTTATGAAATCCTACGATGTACTTAATAAACATAAAGTCGAGATCATCTTCCATTCGTTTTGTATGGATTAGTTGATAGTTTAGGCTTCGAGGAGAACGGAAGGAATATGCCCTAGAAATATTACTTCCTATACAGGGTGTCCGAAAATTTTATTTATACAATTTCAGGGCCTCTTTTACATCGAAAAAACATAACAAAAAATTATTTTATTTTATTTGTTTTGAGCCCTTTTTTACGCCGATCTACATTATTTCAAGACCATTTCCGAAATTTTTTGCTAATTTTTGCTTTTTGGAGAGTACTTCTTCTGAAAAAAAAAAAAGAACTAGGACGGTACCAGTGCACAAAAGGAAAGATATTCATAGCACTAGTGCTTTAATGCTTTGAATGTAATGCATTATTTTTTCAAATAAAGTCTACATTAGGCAATGTATGTGGCTTTTAAATTGAAGAAATTAAAAATCTCAAAGATCATGTCTTCAATTTCAATTTATGAGGATTTTCTTTTTATTAACTAAAAACATCTTTTGATCGATATTATGTAACAACTAAAAAATGTTGCCGCCCCTGCTTCCGAATATAAAGGGCAAACCTTATTCATCCGCAAAGCAGTCGATACACATACATACATCATCCAATATCTAAAGAAATAATAGGGATATAAATTCAGCAAGGACGTGTAACCTGTCCTACACGAGTTGGCAAGTAGAAATTGATAAGGCGCAAAAAAAACATGAACGAATACACGAACAAGTAAACATAAGAATTAAAAAGAACTATTAAAAAGAAATATAAAGATTGAACAGTTCATGTAGGTATCTTTACTCTTTGCTTATTAGTAAAATACTTTTAATAGAAATATGACTACGAGGTTTAATTAATTTATCTTTTTGTAAAGATTATCGACAGTCAGCGTCTATATACAATAGAAAGAGATTCCGGTGATTAATTTCGCTGGAAGCCGAACAGTATTTCCAAGTATTCTAACCACCTTCTGAACAAGCATGACTAACTAGATACCAAAAGAAGTGCGTCACTTTTGAAGTCATTCAAGAAAACACAAAATCGTGTCATTCATGACCACTACTAAACGCTTTGCCCACATCTACATTATTCAGGAATAGTACTAAATGTATTAATCAGCCGTTTATTCACCATTTCTCATTCATCACAGTCAATTAGAATATAGAGGTGGAAACACATTTTTGCAGTGCGTTAAACTTTACGCTCAATGAATCATCGTACCTTTTACAGGTAAATATGTAATGCGCTTCTAGTGTTTTATTTACGTGTTTGTTTTAGTATTTTAATTAGTAAATTGTGTATCTCTATTTAAGCAAAAATATAAATGCCTGGTATTACACGTAATTAGCTTAACTTCTGTAGCTTTTTGTAATCGCTGATTGCGCGCATGCCATAACGTAATTGGAAATTTTATGGAAACGTTTCATTATCGACTTTTAGTAAATTAATAGCTTTCGGAATAATTTTATACGAGGCCGATTCAATAATTAACGAGACGAATTCCTGTTACTCAAAAACGGTGTACAATAGCATGAGTTAACATGATTGCCGATTCCGTTCCTATGCTCTGTGACATGATGTATCTAGGGATGCTGCGGCATATACAGGGTTAGTTAAAAGTATGGAGACGGCGATTTATTGTCGTTAATATTTGTTTTAGAGAATTATGTTCAATATAATAGTTTGTTGGGATATTTTGATCTACATTTGAGAATATTTGAATTCTTTTTTTCTTCAATTGTTTTTTAGTTACGCCTGCCCGCGCAATTTTTTTAAATGGGAACCAGTAAATTTTACTCTACCATTCGACAGAGAATTTTTTTCTCTTTACAATAATATTTTTGTTTTTTTAAAATTTTAATAACTTTTTTACAAGAAAAATTAAACAAATTTAATAATAATAATAATAATACTTCTTTATTTCAAAAGTACGGATTTCACATATACATTCATATATATTTCACATATACAGCAATGGTATACAGAAGTACAAATGAAATGACGTCAAAAAACAAAAAAAATAAAAGTAAACAGAACTTAAATTAAATTTTGCAGATTCTTATGATCTAAATAGTCAGCCAGAGTATAAGGTTCCAAATTTATCAGAAGCTTTCTAATTGTTGTTTGGAAATTATTAGTAGATAACTGTTTAAAAGAAGGGGGTAGTTTGTTAAAAAATTTTATGCACATGTAGTATGGTCCTTTTTCGGTTACTTTCAATCTGTGAACGGGATAATTTATGTCAAGTGTTCTTGTATTATACTTATGATAATGTTCAAATTCAAATTTTTCTTTATGTTTGACTACAAAACGTAAGCATTCATATATATACAACCCGTACACTGTCATTATGTACATATTTCTAAAAATACCCCGACACGAATCTCTAAATCTCATATTATTCATCGACCTTACAGCTCTTTTTTGTATTAAAAAAAGTGAATGTATATTCGCGTTGCACCCATAAAAAATTATGCCATATCTGAGTATGGATTCAAAGTTCGCTTGATAAACTATTTTTAGAGTTTCTTTATTCATGTATTGGGCTACTACTTTGATTCCGTAACCAATGCTACTCAATTTTAAACAGGTGTGGTCTATGTGACTTCCCCAATCCAAAAATTCATCAATATACATTCCCAGAAATTTGGTGTTTTTGACTGGTTTGATTTCATTATTTTCTAAAGTTATGCTATCTTCTACAATTACTTGTGATTGTTTCGTTCGAAATAGTATTGCATTAGTTTTTATGGTATTTAGAGACAATTTGTTCATATTAAACCAGTAATATGCTTTGGAAAATCCAACCTGAGTGTTTTTGATAGTTTCTGGTAAATTCTTCCCGGAAATTAAGAGATTCGTGTCATCAGCATAATTTACCAAGGAGTAGTTACTCATAAAGACATCTAAATCATTTATATAAATTATAAATAAAAGTGGGCCTATTATACTACCCTGTGCTATTCCAATATTAGTAATTCTTATATTCGATTTTGCGCTTACATTATTGTCCGTAATGATAATTTGTTGCTGTCTATCTGAGAGATAGGATTGTATCAATTTACAAGCGCTACCTCTTACCCCGTATCTTTCTAGTTTCCGTAAAAGATAATCATGATTTACACAATCGTATGCTTTACTTAGATCTAGGAAAAGTCCTATAGTTAAATTTTTATTTTCCAACTCGTGTAGTATTGCGCTTGTGAATTGATACACAGCAGTATTTGTAGATCTACCTCTCAAATATCCATGTTGAAAGTTTGACAACAGATGACATTTATTCATAAAACATAACAGTCGTGAACACATTACTAACTCAAAGATTTTAGAAAAGGCAGACAGTAAACTTATCGGCCTGTAATTGTTAAGATCTTTTGGGTTACCTTTCTTATACACTGGCTTTATCAACGCCAATTTTAATTGAGTTGGAAATACTGAAAATTTCATAGAGTTGTTAATAATATGGCAAAGTATGGGTGCTATGTGCTTTATTGAAAGTTTTACAATACTGGCAGGAATGCCATCGTAGCCGCAACAGTATTTATTTTTCAAATTTTGTGATATGTGAATTAGTTCATCGATGCTTATAGGTTTTAGATACATTGATTGGTTATTTTCTTCCACATCGCAATTAAAAAGCTGATGTTGCTGTTTATTTAGAAGTTGTTGGACAGCACTGATTAAATGATTATTTAATTCGTTTGCAAGTAAGGAGACATTTTCGCACGTATTTTGTTCTTTATTTGATTTTCCTGTCAATTCGTCACATATTGCCCACATCGTTTTAATTTTACAATCAGAGTTTTTGACCCTATTTTCATACGATTTACTTTTTTCCTCTTTTAATAGTTGATCGTAATGTTTTTTCATTTCAATATACTAGTTTTTATAAACAGGATTACTGTTAGAAAGTACCATCAAAGTATCTAATTGTTGTTTTATTTTTGTGACATTTTTTGTTTTGTTGTATTTGATTTTTTTATTTTTGTGAACCATTTTCAATGGGAAACAAGCATTAAATATATTTGTATAGTCATTAATAAACACACGCCACTGTTCATTAACATCGTTTATGTCAATTTGCCTAACGTTATGCCAGGTTTGTTTTTTAACCTCATCTATAAAAGCATTTTGATTGTAGTCACTAAAAAATCTTTTATGAACAAACTCCATATTTGTCGATTCTCTCAGATTGAAAGTTACCTTTTGCCCAAAATGATCAGATATATGAGCGTTTAAAACCTCAGATTTTGAATAAACTACATTAGTACAGATATTATCTAAGCAACTTTTTGAATTAGCGGTTACTCTAGTGTAATCATGTATGGTTGTTGGTACTGCATAAAAATTGAGCAAAGAGAATAACCTATTTTTATTGTTATCTTTGTCTAGCATTTCGATATTAAAATCGCCTGCAATAAAAATATTCTTATTGTTATCTATTTTGCTACATAAAATATTTTCTAGCTGACTGAAAAATACATCAACCTTTCCTTCCGGCGGACGGTATATTGACAAAACAACAATCTCTTTTCTGTTTAACACACATTCCATAGCAGCACACTCAAAGTCACCGATTATGGAAAGCTCATTTATATTTCTGCATTCTCTCGCTTGGACAGGATCGCTAATGTAAATGGCGGAACCTCCATAATAATAATAATAATAATAACAAAGTAAATTAAAGTAAGTGTTCAAATTGTCGTCCGTTAGTAATTTGACAATGGCCCAATCGATTTACAAAACCCCGAACAGAGTTCTGTAAAAAATCTCGGGGAATTGCTTGTATTTCGGATTTATAAATCTTCGATGTTATTGGGCTTAGCTTTATAAACTTTGTTTTTTACGTATCCCCAAAGCAAAAAATCCAAAGGACTTAAATCTGACGAACGGGCTGGCCATTCAATGGTTCCTCGTCTTCCAATCCATCTGTGGGGAAAACGTTGTCCAGATATTGACAAACATTTACACCATAATGTGGTGGGGCGCCATCTTGCTGGAACCAGATACTGTCATTGGGCAGATGTTCTTTGTTTTCATGTGGATAGAGCGTAGCACAGGCAGGTATTATTTCATTTTGCAATAACTGCAAATACAGAGCCGAAGTTAAATTGCCATTGATGAAAAAGGGACCGATAATATGACCGCCTAGAATGCCAACCCAAGCATTAACCTTTTGGGGGTACTGCGTATGGTGCTCCAAAAAACCAAGAGGGATTTTCCGGTGACCAGTATCTGCAGTTATGTCTGTTTACTTCACCGGTAAGGCAAAAAGTAGCTTCGTTAGAGAAAAGAATACTGTTGACAAAATTTGCATTATTATTGCAAATATTTAACATTTCTTCAGAAAATTGTAATCTCCTATCAAAATCATCTTCCGTTAACTCGTGTACAAGGTGTACCTTATAGGGTTTATACTTTTCACTGTATAAAAATCACACGATCGATGACTGTGAAATATTGAAATTGGCCGCTAATTGATTGGTTGATAAATGGGGATCTTCAGATACGGCCAATAAATTATCCAGTTTGTTATCATCGCTTTTTGCTGTTCTAGGTCTACCACTCCTTGCCAAATCTTTAACGCTACCCGTTTGTTCAAAGCGTCCTAAAGTTTTACCAACAACGGATTTTAGAAATTGGATTTCTATTTGGATGCGTATCATGAAATAAATTACAAACGTCTTGTAAACTTCTGCGTCTATCTCCGTAACCCAACATCGTAACTATTTCAATTCGTTCATGTTCACTTAAACTCGTCATTGTTAATATTAACAACAACAAATTGCTGAATTGAAATGAAATAAATTATTTCTGTCAAATATTTGACGTGCACAATAACCACTAATAAAATTATGTCGCTCAAGTTTGTTTATCGCTTCACTTCTGTCTATCTGCGATGTACAGAACATCTGTTAAACACTTGAACCGGCCTTTTCTTATAAAAGAGTTATTAAAATGAATTAAAAAAAACAAAAATATTATTGTAAAGAGAAAAAAATTCTCTATCGAATGGTACAGTAAAATTTACTAGTTCCCATTTAAAAAAACCGCGCGAACAGGCGTAACTAAAAAACAATTGAAGAAAAAAAAAATCAAATATTCTCAAATGTAGATCAAAATATCCTAACAAGCTTTTATATTGAAAATAACTCTTTAAAATGAATATTAACGACAATAAAACGCCGTCTCCATACTTTTAACTAACCCTGTATGTATCTATATACATACTATGTACAGCGTGGTCAACTAAGAATGCAAAGTGCTGTATCTCGTAAACTATTCGTCCGAGAGAGTTGCGGAAAAAAAATATATCACTAAAGTGAACAAAAGAAGACCGTGGAAAATATTGTCAGATTTCCAAGATGGTCGCCAGCCGTCATTTTAAATTTTTAAAGTGATTTTTCAATAAAATTTGCCTAGTAAATATTACCAAAAAATATGTGCCTTTTAAAGTTAAGCTTTGCTCGAGTAATTTTCGTTTAACACTTTTTGACGTAATCTATTAAAATAAAGTGGTGAGGGGTAATTTTTTTTTATTAAATAAACAGCTGTAACTCCTAAACGACTGAATGGATTTTAACGAACTTGATCTCGTTGGAAAAAGCATTTATTGTTCTATCAACCGTATCTTACCTATGATATGTTTAATTCTTAGTGATACCGCTAGAGCGCCCTTTTCGATATAATAACAGGAAACTGCAACATTCTCAAAAAAAATTAAATGCAATAATATGACTTTATTCCATAAAAATGTAGTGAAAAGATACCTAAATAGGTTAATGAAAACGGTATCTCGATATCTAATTCGTAGCTTGAAATATAGAAGAAAGAAAATTTAGTTATCATATAATAAAAAAAGACGCTATTACACTGGTATTTATTGCTGTTTATTTGTCGTATTTCAAGATTCAAAGATAAAATTTCATACGTAAATCAATTTTAAATAATGAAAGTATTTTTAGTTCACAAAAATTAGAAAAATCGTGCAGGAGCACACTCAGAAGAAAGGACCGATTTTGAAATAAAACTATTGCGTCCTTCAATGTTCGAAGAAACTTTCTGTGAATGATTTTTGCGAAAAGCTGCTGATCGGCCAGATTTCGCTGATAACATCATTTTCACTGATGAAGCTGGTTTTACTAAAAATTGAATATTTCCAGAACGATCACGTTTGGTCTGACGCGAATCCTCATTATACCGTTGAAGCCAGACACCAGCAACGTTTCTCTCTAAACATCTGGTGAAGCATGATATGGGACCGGTTGTTAGGACCGATTGTTTTGCCACAACGTCATGCCACGTCCTGCATACCGCGAATTCTTGGAAAATACTTTATCTGAACTTTGGAAGATTTACCTACAAATCTGAAACTGAATCTTTGATTTATGCAAGATCCACCGCACTTTACGCGTGCTGTTACATGACATCTTAGCAATGAATTTCCTGGGAGATAGATGGGGTAAGGAGGTCCCATTGCTTGGCTTCTAAGGTCTCCCAATCAACCACCTTGAATTTTAGTATCTCGGGTTATTTGAAAAGTTTAGAGTGCGCAACATCGGTAAACGATCTTCGAGAGTTGCGCCAACGAATAGAACAGAATAGAAAATTTATTCTGCAATTGCGATAAAATGACTGTTGTCCGGTTAATTTTCGGACATATATTTATTAGGACCATTCACCTTATTTTTGATTGTAATACATGCTCTTAAAATCTTTAAACGATATTTCAAAACACCCTGTATAAAGGAGCGTAATTGACAATTTCTTTCCTTCGAGATCGTCAAACGGTATGCTTGGCATGACATCTGATCAACTGAGAGCATTTATAGATTAAGCATTAGCGGAAGAAGTGCACGTGAGAGTGGAACTGTCCATAACAAGCTGCAGTACATACACATTCCTTTACGAGATAGGTTTCAAGAGAATTTGTGGGTAATCACAAACAAACTAGGCTTCAAATTAAACTATAATAGATGTTGAGCAGAAATCTATACAGAAAGTTCGTTCTCTTTCTGAAAGTCAGAGGTCTGCACATATGTATGATCAAAAACAAAACAAGGTCTGCCAGTTGAACAAAACACGTGCTCTCTTAAGTGAAGATGTAATTTTGTTTTATGACAACGTACACCTACATACAGTACAACCTATGCAAGATGCACTTCAAAAATAGAGTAAAAGATCGTTATACATCGCCACCATAGCCTATACCTCACATCAGGGGATTTCCATTTGCTCCAATCGTTTAAAAAGGATGTGTGAGAAACGTTCTCAAATCAAACAAGAAGTTAAAGATCAGATGCAACATAAATTCATGATCAATCCAAGGAATTGTATTTCATATAGACAAATATATAAATTAGAAGAACAATGGGGCTAGTGTATATCCAATTACATAAATTGTTTTTCCGCTACAGCAATTTTCTTTATACAAGCCTGCCATAGGAAAAATTGTGCCTTTTTTGTGCTTCATCACGTAGGGCTTTGTCATAAAACACCATCTTATCTTGGTTCTGGTTAAAAACCTTGTCCATCTAAAGAACGTACTCCTACCTAGATTTCACATCAAGCTTGGACTTATTTCCACTTGTAGGTGCTTATATCACTGTATTTTTTGTCAAGCTCTAACAATTCGGTTCAAGGACTAGGAAGGCAAAAAAATCTAGTGAATTTGATCAAATTAAGCTCTTGACTAGGTTTTTTTGCCATGTTTTTCCCTAGTCCTTGAACAGAATTGTTAGAGCTTGACAAAAAATACAATGATATAAGGATTTTTATGATTATAAAGTTACATTTAAAAAATATCTTAATTTGTCCCCGATATTGTAAACATAATCCTATATATCATTGAATTTCTTTGTCTGTAGATAATTTTGTTGATAAGCATGGCTAGTTGTTTATTAATGGACACGAATTAAATGTCAATTTTATTCCACCGAAGAAGTTGTGTAACGAAAAGCTAATTTGTAAAGGTTCTGGAATAAATTGATTTTTAATCGAATTAAAAGTGTTATATTGTATAACCTAGAAGTGAAAATAAGTATCAGCAACATAAGATAAGTACATAGAGGTCATAAAAATACATATATCAAGCTTGGAATAACAAAGCAATTTGTGTAAGCTCTTTTTAAAGAAGAAAATTGTGCCTGCGTAAATTTCCTGAAATGTCAGACATCACTTAAAAGGGAATTACTTGCTGCATCTTAGATTCGCCAACTAATGACCGAGCTACAGTTTAAAGTGAAAATGAATTTAAGAACAGTAAGTACATTTTTTCGCAAGAAGGACTCAAATTTTAAGGCAACTATCACAAACAAGCTACATAATTGGAAAAGTCTGCGATGTTTAGTAAACCTCAAGTTACAGTTTCTCTACAAGTGAGCACAATTTTATTTTCTTTGAGACACAAAAGAACAGCCAGATATTTATGGCTTTTGTGTCCATTGAAAATGAACAGAACTTTTACACTTGGAAATATTGCAGCCTCTGTAGCAAAACTAGACCAGTCAATCAGTCAAAGCTTTGAGCAATGCGCAAGTCCAAAGCAGGATTATAGGTGTGTGGCTGGTTAATTTTCTCATATTTCTGCGTGATAGGATTATGACTGATGAAATGTACTTGTCCTGGTGATGACACTTATTTATTTCCATTGGCGTCGCATATATTGGGCCATCAACCGGACAATTCTGGAATTTAAATTAGAATGAACATTGAATACAAAAAAGTTATTTCGTTAACAAGCTGCTTTAACGATTTCTAGAAACTGTCAACTTTGCAATCAGTTAGAAAACATCTGGTCAAACAGGTAGCCTCTTCAAATTTGAAGTCACATGGTAGTCACACACAGGATTGTTTGACCTGCACTTGAGTACTGGGTAATATATCTAGGTACATCGATTCATCCGCATTATAAGTCATCATCGAATCTATTTGCTCCTTTTTCAAAGATGTCGTCTAAAAAATTTATATCTGCATTACCTATTGAACCTGTAGGTACAATATGTATTTGATCATGCCTATCATATCAGTTGTTGTTTAAATCTAAAGTCATTGTAAATTATAGACATTCCTGAGGATGCAGCTGTTTCAACATAAATTTATGCCTGGAGCTTCAACAATTTAAAACTTTTCATTGTATTACTGCTGTTATTAGTTATTGTCATATTATGTATATTAGCTTAGGGGTTAAACATATTTCTAAAAAAATCTGGAGAGCAAGAAAAAATTTACTGCATATCATCTGTAGCTTCTATATTAAAAATGGGCTGCTACTAATGCTGAACATAAGAAAATACGACAATAAAGGAACGAGAAAATACAAGAATTTTTTAAAAAGGAATTAGATTTGTTACCAGATTCAGTGAAGCAACCTCAAGGTAATACTAATGACGGAAACACTGCTCGAAGGAACATTACGAAAGCAACTTCAATATGTGAGTTAGATGAAGATTTAATCTAGAAATTTACTGTGACTTTTAAATACTACTGGTTCTGAGGAAGACATTACCATACATTTTACGTTTTAAAAAGCAAACAATTCAAAGAATGATAAGTTTATCTGGTTGGTACCTGTTGAATACACAAAACACTGATAGATGAAGAAAATGCCTGTACAATTAATCACATCATAATTTCTCTAGGGAAATTTTCAGAGGTTGCAGCTAAGGCTGTAAATAAACACACATACATATATCGCCTAGACTTACATATTTCGTATTATTGCTTAATTTCATTCAAACAATTCTCATAAATTTCCCTGTAACAAGATAATTTTGACTTCACCACAGCAAATTAGGCATAAATAAAAACAAAATTATATCTCCTACATAAATAAAAACATTGCACAATTCATTTTGGCGGAAGTAAATTCTTAATTATGCTAACATAGTGCCAGCTCACTAATTATAAACAATTAAAACAAGGATAGCCCGGCAGATGTCAGCTCGATCTGGCAGACAATTTTGACATACGTTTGTGCGTGAGCTGATATAATAATAATAATTTTTATTTCGCAGACAACTCCATCCCGACGATATAATTAAGGTCCCAAAATAGAACCCTGCGGCACGTTATATTTATGTATAAGTGCAGCCTTTAAAAGTAGGGAAACTCAGAGACCATAACGAGAGAAGTAGGATACAGAGTATTTATGTGTAACATATGTATTATCGAGGGCAAAAGAAACGATTCAGACTTCAAACGATATGGCCTTACGCAAATGTTCGAAACATTTGACTAATGGCAGTGGGCGACTGTAATTAAACACGGATACCTAGCAGGTAAAGTTCAGGTAGAAACATTCGCAAGAAATGTCAAGAGATATATTAAAATTTCATTTACAATAGTTGCATTTACTCTTTATATTAAGAAGTAATGCTGACTAGAATTCTTAACTAGATTTCGTAAGCACAAGCTGTTTCTTTGCTAAAGTAAATATTGTTTGCTGTAATATATGGATAAAACATGTATGTTTTACACATGTAAATTTTCAATAATATGCTTGCCTGCTACACAGGTATAATATGTATATGTTTTTTTCTTACCTTTATGTACTTATATCTATTTTTCAGATATTTTTTCCACTTTTAGGTCAATTCAAACACTATTAATCGAATTAAAGATCAATTTATTCCAGAACCTTTATAATTTATTAAGTTTTCGTTACAACTTCGTCAGTGGAAGAAATTGACATTTAATTCGTGTCAAATAATTATAATCTATTTTTGCTTTTACTACTATTTCTATTTTTGTAATTGGTTATTATATTTACTATGTCTTCCGCAATGTGTTTTGTGTATGAGATTCTACCGAGTTTTGAATAATACACTCTATACTATAAATTAATTCGACTAATGAAATGTTATTATTATCTACTAAAAATTTTGGGCCTAAACTTATATAACTTATAATATAATAGATTACACAATCCTTAGTTATCCTGTAAAATTAGAGCGTTTCAAGTACTTCAGGATTGATTAGTTTTTGATTATTAAATTATAATAAATTTCGTTCAGAAGTGTTAATTGTTTTGTTATATATTATCTGTAATAATACTTTTACTCCCTTTAAATTCTTCATCTCTTTAAAACGATAAAAACTTCTTATGAAAACTAATGGTATAAATGTTTATACATATATGTTTGTGTGTATATCTTTGAGATATTGTATAGTTTGTGTTGTTTTAATTAAAACATTAAGCGAATGCTAAGAAAATAATATTAAAGTTTCTAATTTTATAATTTTTGTAATTATTATTTGAACAATATTTTGCATGATAAAATGATGTCTAATTCACCATAAACTTTTTTTCTTTTATTAATCTATCTACGTTCTACCTGAATTGAGTATCATCATACTTATTTCCAATATATTCAGAATTCGCTTGGTTTAAATTCTTTCAAATGCTCGCTAGTCTTTGGACTGCGGTTATACGTCTTATTACAATGTTTGCAGTTATGTTTACCTCAATAACGATTCAGGACGGAAAGCCTACAATATACGCGTTTTATTGCAGTTTAAATCGTTACTTTTGCCCTCGATAGTACATGTATACATACGCAAACTTTCAATTACTCTTTCATTTTTTTATTAATAATAATAATAGGTCGTACATATAAGTAAGTTATTTATGGATGAACTGGAGGCTTTCAGTACTGCAGGGTGGTAACGTGTCTAATAGGCTATACCTGTAGCCTATTATTACCGCAGAGTTTGACTCCAAGTGCTTTTTTTAATCACAACAATCGTAGTGGCTCTATGAGGCGCCATTGATGATAGTAGTACAGCCTGTTTCAAAACTAATGTTACTTGCTATGGATAAGTTTGAATCAATACCATCCTGATGCCGTATACAATATTCTTCAAATATTCTGGTTCTGTAAAGCAATTGCTGGAGGTGTTAACCTATCTACACTATCAGAACATAACAATAAAACAACCAGATCTAAAGTATATTTTACTTTGAAACTCGCTATGTATAATAAAGTTTTAATCTCTTAAGACTATACATGGTGTTGAATAAATTTGCGCTAGCGGTTTTTATTAAGATGTTAGTGTATTTTAACATAAAATAGATTATAACTAAAGATGTCCAAAATTACGTCCTTCCATATTAACACAGGATCTGCATCTGCTTTCAAAGGAAACGCGCACTCTTTCAAAAAACAACGGTTTTCTCGAATTATCTGGCGTTCTATTCGTTGGCGCAACTCTGGTAGATCACTTAGCGGATGTTGCGCGCACTAAACGTTTCAAATAACCTCACATATTAAAGTCCAAGGTGGCTAGATCGGGAGACCTTAGAGGCCAAGCAATGGGACCTCGTCGCCTTATACATCTCCCAGAAAATTCATTGCTAAGATGTTCCATAACATCACGCGTAAAGTGCGGTGGAGCTCCACCCTGCATAAATCTTAGGTTCAGTTTCAGATTTATATGTAAATCTTCCAAAAGTTCAGGTAATGTATTTTCCAAGAACTCGGGGTATGCAGGACCTGTTAAGCGTTGTGGCAAAACAATCGGTCCTAACAACCGATCCTCTATCATGCTTAACCAGATGTTTAGAGAGATACGTAGCTGGTGTCTGGCTTCGACGGTATCATGAGAATTCTCGTCACACCAAACGTGATTGTTGTGGAAATTAAATATATCATTTTTAGTAAAACTAGCTTCGGCAGTGAAAAGAATGTTCAGTGAAATCTAGCCGATTAGCAGTTTTTCGCAAAAACCATGCACAGAAAGTCCTTCTCGCTTTTCATCAATAATATTCAAACTTTGGTCTTCTATCTGTCGAGTACATGCAATTCTCTACCCTCCGGTATCAGAAGACCGTTTCTCAAACGAACCAGTTTCTCGTCGTTGAAACACCGTCTGAAACATCACATGCGAAGGCAGTTGGCGATCAGAAAACGTTTCAGCATAGAGGCGACGTGCTTGTAAAGAATTTCCATTGGCACAACCGTACATGAACACCATATCGCTCGTGGCAGCGTTAGAATACGCAACCATTCTAATTGTTACAAATTGCATAAAACGTCAAATGAAACTGTCATGAAACAATAGCTGACAAGCACCTGTTTACTGGGATAAGTTATCGTTTACTATTTAATGTACACTTGGATGCAAAGGTATCCGGACACGTATCGACAGAGAAACACCTGCCGTACAATATTTTGTTCCGTACGGTATACTCACACTCCGCCTATTCGGAACAAAATATTGTGCGGCAGGTGTTTCTCTGTCGATACGTATCCGATACCTTTGCATCCAGCTGTAAATACTACTAGGAACACTTGCTGTTATCTCGTAAATAGTTAATTTGCGCACATATATTTATTATGACTTTTAATCTTATTTTCGATCGTACTACACTACTTACAATTTTTAAATAGTGTTTCAAAACATCCTATAAAGTTACATAAAATTTTCTATGCATGTATGTATAGGAAAACCTAATAATTATCGTTGACATACATACATCACGTGACCACCACGGCAGCGGAAATTTTAAAAAATTTATTGCTATGAGCGAGCAAAGAGTAAGAGTATTTCTAATGATAGCAAAAATATATTTATCGAAAATAACTGAAAACTGCATTTTTTCCGAATTACATATTTCGAAACGAATGTGTTAAAATTAGTGTTCACGTGATATATGTCAAAATAAATTTTTCTATACCTACGTTAAAAACTTTATGGTCATGTTGTATAAGAGCAAAAATAAATACGCTGATCTCCTAGTAGTCCTTCCGATAATAACACAGATTTACCTACATTCGACTCAAATCCGAAATTAAAACCATTGCCAGCGTAAACTAATCTAAATCGACGCAATTGATTTCACAATATTTCAATTAACCAGAATCTACCGTTATTTATTTAGGACGCTGTTCCTGTATATGGTTGGGGAATACGGTATAATTTTAGCACAAGAACATATACATACGTATAGTTCTAAATAAAGTGCGAAACGAGGTTTGTGGCATTTTCACCATCAGCACAGTTCCAGTGAGACAGTTACTCTCTCTATCCTAGCACTGTGCCCGTTTTAAGGGTAAATTTAATTGTCAGCAGTAGGTAATCCAGTTATGTTTATGCTGTGCGTAACGTGAACGAGCGAACTCTAAAGTCCCTTTGACGTAATACAACGAAATAATTATTCACCAGTGATGACGCTCGTTGTTAATGAAACGCGGAAAATTTTCCTTCGTTATAAATTCTTTACATAATTCAGGATATAATTTCTGAAAATAAATGAAGAATGCGTATCATATGCCGTTTTGACCTGAAATTACGAAAGAGTCAAGAATTATTTTACAACTGCCTCTATCGTATTTTTGTAAAAAAAAATCAGAAATGTCATTCTTTGGCTAACTTTTAACTTCTATTATTTTACTGTTATTATTGCACTGTCATATTTCCTAAGTTGTAACTGTTCCGTTTAAATCTTTTTATTTCTATATACGTGGGACAGATTTAACAGCTCAGCTCAATTGAGTTCAATAGTTGAGTAGAGATGAGGACAGCGTGAGTATTACCAATTGTAATTGGCTAGTAACAGGTAGTTTAAGCAACCAGCATACAATTTTCAATAATAGACGAGACACCCATACTACTTCGAAATCGTCCAAACCAGCATGTCAAAAAAGTCATGCACATAAACAGATCCTAACTTAACTTATCTGTAGGTACTATGTTTACTATTGGTGGATCAACAAATGCCAAACATTTGTAAATTATTGCGGATGAGATTAAATATTATGGTCGAAAAAGAGTTGGGAATCTACAACTGTTGGACTTATGTTTGGATATAAAGCTGCTTTTCGTAAGCATTATTTTAATATTTAATTTGTTCGAGTGCATTCGATTGCACGGTTGAGCACTTCCCAGTATGTCAGAAGTTATCACTAACTTGATAGATACTCCTCTTTCGTTTTCCTCTTCGATGTGGAATATTCTTATTGCTCTGTTTTATATTTTAAAGTATTCTACTTTACTGCAGCATATAAATACATAAATAGCAAACTTTATATGGATTAGAGTTATAAAATATGAATAAGAGTATATTTTTGGATGAAAAGTATGTATTACGAAAACTGCTGGAAAACTAAAACACAATTTATTTACCAAAACAATTAGGTATTTGTAAATTTTCATCCTCGCTCAATAAATTTCTGCATTCATGAAAACCAATCATGAGAATATTTTTTCATGATCAATTCAAGCTTTATCTTGATGCCAGATGATCTATTATTTTACACATTTTCGCAAACATTTTAGAAAACCTCAATCAAACTCTAGTGTACCATTATAAATTAACAATACAACTATCGTCCAGAGCTACAGTGGAAACAATAATTACCCAGAAAATATGACGACTCTTTGTTTCAGTTTATTCGCGACTCATTTCCAGAAACCGAAGCTGACTTCACTTAGGTATCTGCTTTAAATTTTTCTCAATTGGAACACAAGATTGACCCCTGCCAAACTGAGTTGATGGTGTTGTAAAAACACTTAACGCTCAAATGGTACACGTTTCAAGATAAAATACCCACTTCAAACTAAGAGTTCAAACTAACTTTGACATTGCAAAATTAGCATTCGATCAACTTTCTTGAACTTAAATGAAAACCATAACTGGGACGTTAAGTATAATTACTTAACGGTAAGAAATGCAGCGGTTGTTAAATAAGAAAAAAGTTGGACGATTGAATGATAAATAATATGCATCAACAACAATTAAAAAATTTAACAACTTACATATATATAGTTATTCGGAAAAAAAAAACGAAATTTTGCGAAATGGTTTTTATGTTTTCCTGTACTTATTCAAAGAAATATTTCTAAAATAATTGCACTTTATTAAGGCTAATTTTTTTGCTCTACATGGTCGAATTCTCAAATTAAAAATTCCACCTTTCGTCTTCAAGGCACCATCATCAACTTAATTTCTTTAAATACGGGCCTGATTTATAAAATATAGATTTTGAGAGACATTTTAAACCTACATACAATAGTACATTGCATGTGATAGTTTCATTACGTTTTGGATGCCTATCGATATTAAAAAGAAGGTTGATGATTGTGACTTAAAGACGAAACGTTGCGAACGAAAATAGCCCCAAGTACAATTATTTTAAAAATACTCTTCGAATAATTATGGGAGAACGTAAAAACCATTTCGCAAAATTTCGGTTTTCCGAATATAATTTTTTTATTTTTGTTATATATTATTCGTCAATAAATCGTCTTTTTTCCTATTTACCAACCGCTGTGTCTATTACCACTTTCAAGGTTCCCATTATGGACATTCGTATCTTGGACACACTGTGTAATGGAAACAGTTTGGTCTATCTATAGCAACAAAAATATTTACTTGAAAAAACCATCACATATTACACGATATGGTTTTTCTAATAACAGTTTGAATTTAAGTTGGTTTAACTACACTTGAAATTAGAAGTTAGTTTTAAAGTATTTAAGAAGAAAATAAAAGCACTGTAGAGCTGATACAAAAATTCCTGCTTTCAGCTCTATTACTAGACTGCACTTTCAACTTTTTTTCAATTTCGTAGTATTCGTTCGACACGACGATTATAACAGAAAGAAATAATTCAGACCACCTCATCCAGTTTATTAGTTTAATAGATGTCATTAGAATTTTGGACGAACCAAAAACTTAACATGTAGTAGTAGCCACTCATTCAACTGAAGAAATAGTTATTAATAAAGATCTTCCTTGTGCATTGCATGCTCATTATCTCGTAGTGTGATAACAGAAAAGAACTCATAGCATAAGTAATTAAAGGGGCTAGGTGACCATTCTTCAAGCAGAAATATATGCTTAAAAAAATGCTATGAAGGTGGACATATACAGGGTGTAATTGAAATAAAACTAAAAAATATTAAGAATCCTAAGATACAATTATTATATACCTAGAATGTAAATCCAAAAAATTTTTGTTCAATACGACGCAAATGCCCAAAATTAAAAACCCCCTTATAAATTGTAATATGTGCCGCCTATCAATCAAGAATATGTTTAGCTACATCAAAATAACGCAAGACACCGCAAAAACAGCTGTCGATGTTATAAAAACTACGAAATAACGCTGATGTGTCAGTTTTTTTTTAATAACTTATTTCAATGAAGAGTTCAATAATATCAATTTGATTACGTATGAAATTACTATCGGAGACTAATTAATAAAAGAACTTTTATTTTAAATGTTTCCAATCTATGGAATTACTTTAAACAACGCTTGAAAATCATTTAACCGTAGTAAAAGTAAAACTATTGTTAAATAAAGATAGTTTCTGTAATCGTATAGTCGTATTTTCCTTTTTATTAAAGAATTGTTGGTTCCATGTCTACAGAATCTACTTACATTCAACATTCGAAACAGACTGACTCTGATTGTGCGTTGCACACATGTTAAATATCGCCTAGATATACATACATACATATTTGTTAAAGCAATGGCGCGACGAATATTTTATAAATAACTGTTATTTTTTTTCTCGCGTCTGGGAAGGAATTTGCGCAAAATATTGTGAATTTAAGTTTAATAAAATAATATCTTTCCATTTTTCATAGTCTTTATATACTTTTATTTCAAATACACCCATTCTAGGGTTTAGTTAAAAGTCAGGTCAGAACTCATCTTCAAGAGTGGAGACTAAACAAAAAACTACGGCCTAGATCAATACTCCAAAACTAAGATAATCAAAAAAAATTATTACTTCCTTAACCAGTAACGCGAACTACCTGTTGAGCCTTAGAAGTAGGTGACCCAGCACAATGAACAACCTAAATATTCTGAAAGACAAGATTCTATAAAAAGATGGAATCAAGATATTAAACTAATATTGGCAATGTGGATGGAAAATATCAAAAGTTGCGTTGATCAGTCAGCTATTACTTTCTTGTGTAGGGGCAGAAGTACATATTCTACCATTCTGCTATTGGAACATCGCCGTAAAAACCTGCAATCTCCCATCTAACCGTAGTAAATCTACCGCATAATTACAATATTGCAACTGTATTTGATCATTTTCATATTGCGACAAAAGCAATAGCAATATACTGCTATCTACATGTTCAAAAATCTTATAAAATTGTGTATTTGCGGTAAAGTTGACAGAGATGTACGAAGAGAAAAGTCAAAACAAGACAAGCCAACAAACAAAATTATATTTAGCGACATAAAAATAGGCAACCACATAACTGTTGCTATTCATGAGAAAATTTCCAACAATCTAGTAATTGTCATGTGCCGAATAAAAGTTACCAAACTAATTAATACGGGAAGAATTAGTTTACAATTTGTTTATTTCACCAGATGTCTCTAATAAACAAAATATTACTTGCCCAAAACCTGCTTGACATATCCTATTTTCCAAGATAAATAGAATTAAGTAGACATACATATGTATGTATATGTACCACATATTTTATAAAGCTATTTACCAAGACAGATACTATTTAATAACTATGTATCTGCCTACGACGTCTGTACCCATAGATTTACATAATTGACGTAACATGAATTTATACATAAGATCAACTATAGGACGAATACACCATTATATTAACCAGTTCTGCGTGTTGCGTATATTTAACTGCAGTAATTTCGATTTTAGATTTTGCAGGGCACATACCTCGCTGGAGGACGACGTTTGTTTACCACTCTAGGCCATGATGTGGTAGCGCCTCGTGCGTCGATTAACCGACATGTCGACAAGTAGAGGCCATTAATCGTTAATGCCCCGTTTATACAGGTCAATCTAAACCGTAGGACAAGCTTGCTCAACACGGTACATCAATGTCTTTGCCATGCGAGATACATAATCTACCTTTAGTTAAATAAATATCTGTTAAATGTTCGATTTAAACTAAAAATAAGATTGTATTAAACCAAAGATCTATTTTTCCCGATTTAGACCAAAAAAATCAATACATATGGTTAATTTCGATCTATACGCATATACAGTGCTTTCGAATAGATAATTCGAAGAATAAATTCATTATTTCTGAAATTGAGAGTTTTTCGAAAGAAAAATGTCAAAATGTCATTGTGCCAACAAAACGTTAAGTTGATCTTCTTCTGATTTTGATCGTCGACCAGATTGAGGTAAATCACGAACATGTTCGAAGTTACGGAATTTAGACTCAATATATTGCTTACCATGCTGTGGGTAATGGGACACCGAGCAGGATGAGTTTCGTTGAACAATTCAACTACTTCTTGTTGGGTGCGCATCTTATCTCCAAATCCAATCATGCAAAGAATTTCACTTCATTCTTGTTCAGTTAATTTCATAATTAATTAATTTCATAATTCCATTTTAAATAAAGTGACAAAGTCACTCCTCAATAAACAGTTCAAGCATACTGCTTTTGCCAAACGAAAGATAAGAAATCGATAAGAAATACAAAGAAAACCAAAAAAAGTACGATTTCAAGTTTTTATCTGGCAGTAATAAAAAACATTCTCGGCCGCTAAGATAACTGTGTACGTAGAATGACACGCTCTTTCAATTGGCATGGTCGAAATTGGGTGTTGCTATTAAAAAAAATTATTAATGACGTTATATCTCAAATGATGACTACAAATATGGCTCGTATGTGTCAGAGAATTTTTTCGAAGAACTCTCAATTTCAGAAATAATGAATTTATTCGTTACTATTCGAAAGCACTGTATATATAATAGAGTCTCGTTTGCTCCAGCGCCATCGTATGAAACAGGAAATGATACATCTACATTTTTGCACATGCCCAGCATTCAATCCTAAATCGAACCGACTACGAATGAGACAAATCCAGGCACGTCTCCATGTCGCGGTAATTCCGATAATTGATTATAGCGAAAGGCTCACAACCCGAATTTGATAAATAATTCTACAAACGTAAGAGAACCGCAACCCAGCAGCCTAAAAGGATAAACGATGAAGCCTCCTCCGAATGAAGAAGTTTAGTCTCTGAAGTCGAGTACGGTAGTAATGTCTTGGTTACCTAAAAGAGGATCATCAATCTAGCTGTAATTCCGATAGTTCTTATACTGATCATTGTTTCGATTATATCTACCAGCTTAAGCTGCTGGTAATGTATCTAATTTTTATGAATTGAAACGGTATTTGCTACGTATAATTCTCGTAATCGTACAATGTAAATGCAGTTTTTGAATTCTAATTCGTCGGGTAGACGAAAGTTTTTTTTGTCCAAAACAAAGTTTAATAAGAACCATGTAATACCTACTAATTTCATGCATGGTGCAACCCTTATTTAGATGATACAGTTTGATTCTCATTAGTTTCAATGTGTATTACGAAACGTAGTCATGGAACATACACAGTTGGAAGTGATAGCAAAAGTTGTAGAAGCGGTGAAGTCAGGAGGAAATTGCAATAGAGATAGAGACGATATAATCGTTTCAGCTGCATTGCAATGTCAACGACCTGACAGCAATGACGCAAGATTTGAAATGTAACATTTGCATATGTAATAGAAAATAATCTAAGTTTCTGTAAACAAAACGAAGAATTGGAGTCAATGTCTCTAAATTAACGTGTCAATAGGATTTTAATGACTTGTTTATAATATGGTAATGTATACTTTTTTTGAGTAGTAACTT
>SMLS01072874.1:0-11487 GCA_004785975.1 Popillia japonica
GAAGAAGTTGTTACGAAAACCAGATTATATATATTGTAAAGGTTTTGGAATAAATTTGACTTTTGTTCGAATGCAGTGTTATCATTGACCTAACAAGTGGAAAAACTATCTGGATAATAGTAAATTATAAAAAGTTGATGCAGTATATACATACAAGTGATTCCGGTATTCTAAGTAAAAATGGCAAACATTGAAGAAGCAGTCATGCTTGCTGCAATAGAAACCTTAGAATATCAAGAAGCAGCTGTAGTAACTGGTAAACGTAACTACATTCGGCAGGATGCATTTGCATTAAGCGATAAACCTATTTTTGAAAATGTTTCGGTTGTCGAAAGATTTCCAGATATTAAACATTTGTCTTTTTGTAATAACTCTATGAGCATATTTTTTTGTTCATTACTGCAATAGGAATTCTTTTTATCCATTATATTATAAATCATTAGTACATGCAAAAAAAATAATATATAAATTCGAGGATATCTGGATGTCAACAATTTAACAACTATGCACCCACTATGAAAATATGAACTAAATTTTATCTATCGTTATAGTAGATGCACATTTATATCGACTAAAGCGGTGTTGCCGCTAGTTACCAATCGACAATTATTTCGAGCGATCGTCTTAATGTCGATGAGTATTCAAGAATAGAGAGGAGAGAGGTCATTCGACAATTTCGTGCGACATTTGACGTACGCGACAAATATCATTCGAGATTCGAGAATCGAATAATAATAATAATAATAAATTGCCTTTATTGAACAGCACAAAATAAGTAGGTACATATATAATATGAAAGAAGGTATAACACAGAACAACAAAATAACACATTCTCCTCAACTATACGCGCACCTCCAAGGAACCCAAAGCGGCTATTCAATCACAAGGCGGGGTTCAGAATAAATTCTGTTTTTCAACCCAATCTGGTCGTTTGGTTAATTTGTCTAATTACATTACATGCCTATTTGATAACCTAAACCTAATTCCAGCAGCGTAATTACTAATGGCACTATAAAGACTTTGCACTGCACTATAATGAAAAGTTATAGTCGTTGTAATCTATCACTTTGCATCCCCATCAACAATGATCTCATTTTGTTTCTAAAGGCGGTATCCGACAGCGGCTTCACAGCTTCAGGCACCCTACTATATTTGTTATACACAGAAAACGCAAAAGATCTCTGAAACAGTGCAGTCTTATGACGGGGAGGAGAGAGCAGACCTCTGAATCTGGTTGTAATACTATGAATATCAGAGCGAAATCTAATTTTATTATAAAGATATGATGGTGTTTTGGTATTTAGTACTTTGTGGTATAAACGCAAACATCGCAGCTCCCTCCGACACCACATATCCAACCAACCCGTCTCCACTAACTTGAAAGAAATGTGCTCAAATTTCCGAATACCATAAATAAATCTAAGACATGAATTTTGAACTTTTTGTATTCTGTATTCGGTATCACGGTCCAATGCTGAATGGTAGACTGTGGAGCAATACGTGAAGTGAGAAAGGACAAACACTTCACACAGCTTAGTTTTAACATCAATATTTAACGTGTGTCTCTACGGATATAATTTCTTTAGTTGGAGATAAGCGCGACTAATGTATTTCGTGATTTGGTGCTTGTACCTGAATGTGTTGTCCAGAATAAGCCCAAGATTCTTCACTTTGTCACTGACAGACAACGTGAATGTGTGAATGTTAGTCTGGTATTTAAGTCTATTGTAGGCATAGGTCTATTATAATAGATTCTATTATAGTAAAATATAGTTGAGTGAAACTGTACCCTTGTGGACATATTCAACCAACTTATCCATGTGAGGAGCTATGATGATCATAGTGCCAAATCGCGTACATAAATCTTAGACAAGCGTCCTGAACACGCTGTATACATAACTGCAAAAGTTAAAACGACAGAGCACCAAGGGCCACCACACACTACCGCCATATCACACACCCTACGATCAGATATCGGATCGGACATCCGGCTCGGATGCAAAAGCAGCCTTAAGGGCTGCCACACACTTCCTACATTTGGATCCGATTGTCTGAAACGATTGTCGGATCAGGGCATCTGACGCTCAGACACGCGTCAGATGCCCTGATCCGACAATCGTTTCAGACAATCGGATCCAAATGTAGGAAGTGCGTGGCAGCCCTACCGCTTCACAAAGTGTCCTTCTAAGAGTTCTGTCCGAACATTCCATTACTGTACAGAATCCTCAAATTACAGTACGCTCTTCTAACTAAATGGGAAACATGTTCTTTAAACCGCAATTTATAGTCTAAGTACAGGCCTAGACTACGGGCACAGTCAGAGATAGTTAATATTTTGACGGAAATAATTATTTTTAGTTTCATCAATAATAATCGCTGACCTTTGTTTAGAGCAGCTAAAAACCATAACAGTAGTTTTAGTAGGGTTAATTACAAGACAATGCCCCAAAGATTCGCACACTACGGATGAGTGATCGGCATTAATATTAGAAACTGACTTCTCAATATTACCGGGTGGGAAAGAATAGAACTAAATAACCGAAGATATTTGATAACATTCGAGCAATAGATGCCACATAAAAGTGGACAAAGTATACGTTCCTGGGGTACACCAGACTTTATATTGAGAGACATTGACAAAAATTCTTCATAAGTCACCTGTCGAATGGGATTACTTATATAAGTGAAAAAGTTCATAGTTTTTTCTGTATACCCTGTAAATGGAAAGAAGTACTGTACCATTAAGTGTGTCAAAAGCTTTTGAGTATTCGAGAAGAATCAACATAGTGCCTAAATTATTATCAGTAGCGTGAAATATCTCATCAGTAACGTGTGCACAACTACATATCTACATACATACAGGTATCTGCTGAATACTCTATGAAAATAAAAGAGGTTAAAGCTAATGGTATGGAAATCTAAATTCCAAAAAATGAACACTTTATGTCCACGCAATAACGAAAAAATAATATTTTTCAATCTCAGTCCGGCCATGTTGTTCGACCGCAACGCATAAATGGATGGGCAACACATGCAGAACGTTGAGTCATTCACAGACATTCGTTGTCTTAAGTGTATTGGGGCAAGTTATACGAATACCGAGTACATGGACATAACTTTAATCTACGGAGAAACAGGATAAAATCTTTTACTGCACCCGTATTACGTACAGGAAATCAAACGTCTATCAGACAATCGCAAATAGGCGCGTTTTTTTGCTTCGGCTTTTTTATACCCATCATTTCTAACTTTACATAATCATCAACTTTATGTTATCCGTAAGAAAATAGTTTTTATCGAGCATTTTAAGGCTATTACACAAGTAAGATATATTAAAAATGGTTAGTCAGCTATGTACTAGAGTCGACTGTTTTATTTTGTTCAGAAAGTTAGAATTCGGACTGAATGTTTCTATGTAATGAATAAACAAAACACGTGTAGTTACGGTCAGGAAATAATTAAATATTCGAGTAGAGTTCGTTTTATTTATGTGTTCTTTAACAAATGCTACTTAATTTTGCTAATATGTAGGAATAGAGGTATATGTATGTATATACAGGGTTTCCACGGCCAAGTGGGACATAGGGAAAATACATACAATCGGTTTTCGGTGAATATTATCAGTAATAATATCCCTAGGACAGTGATAATCACGAAATAATTTTATTAGTTTCCGAGAGCACGTTGCTTGGTAACATCCCGACGCCGTAGGCGGAGGGATGTTACCTAAAGAAACGTGCTAGAGGAAACTAATAAAATTATGAGGATTTATCTCTGTCCGTGGGATATTTGGTCAGAAAATTTTTGGCTTTTTAAATTAACGTTAACATTTATTTATTAAAAGAACAATTATTGAAAGTACAATTTGAGAAACTAAATGAGCTTGCAGAAGTTGCTGAATTTGTTTCCAATCTATCTATATTTTCACTATTTAGTTCTCCAAATCGTGACAATTCGAAAATTAAATTTGAAACTGTCAAAAGTTTTACATAAGCAGTGATATGACATTAAGTCAGGTGAGAGCCGGGGTGTTATCGCTAGCGATAACATTCCGGGGTAGTTATCAGTATAATCGAATGTTCATTGGATATCCTGATACATGTGACATAAAAGGATTAATTTTGATTGGTCGAAAATTCAATCCAAAAATTTTCTTCCTAATACTACTTCAACCAAATTTAAATGCCACATATAACTGGGGTAACGATGAACATTTCCTCAGCCATAGTACAGAGATAATCATTTTAATAAAACCACAAAATTATTATTTTTAAATATATTGCACGTGAATTCCTTTCGTCACTGAACACAATCTGAAAAGTTAAACGATAAATCGAAATTCAGTACCTTTCCTTTTAATGAATTCGCTTACTTTATTCAATCATTAATCGTATAGTTATTGCATTGAGGTCGGTATGTCGGTATTTGAAGTTTATTCCGTACAACCTTCGACTGTTTCTCCATTCCAATTTTTTGATTTCTTCATCAACAAAAATTGTTGTTATTCTTTTAATGGATAGTCTACGGTTTTGTGTGGCAACTTGGGTGATATGACGATCTGCTCAAACAGACATTTTCACCACAACTGAATCTCCCTGAATTTGTTGCAGGAATAATTCCTTTTATCAAGTAAGCAATCCGAGAAACTGCTTCTATTCGCCCAATTTCTCGTTGCGCTCAGTTGCTTCCGTGCTTTTCATTAATAAAATGATTTTAACTTTATCTATGTTGCGGGAACGTTTGTTAAATAGCAATAAACAATTAAATTAATTAATTTAAGTTAAGACCACCATACAAGAGTACTGATAGTAACAAAGTAACACTTTTTATTTTATAAGAGAAATGAAAAATATTCGAAGAAATATATTTACAATAACACGACTTATCACACACTACACCACTTATCTTAAGCAAGAGTAGAATTCGACCCGGGGTGACAGCTAAGTAACGAGTATTTGAGGAATATACACTTCTCGGAAACAGAATATTAGTACCTAGATGTATCAAATATACATTGCTGAATGTTTTCGTGTATATAAATCTGATAGTTTGAAATAATATTTTATATTTTTTATAAGCAACAATTTTATAATTTGTTTAGTGCGGCCCTAATACCGTGCTTTCAATTAATAGAGAAACCCACGTGACTTCTTTTAGATATGCAACCCATTTAGCAGTATGGTAATAGGTACATATTTTTAGAAATAAAATTCTTCCAGAAATTTTTATTTGCATATATTGATAATTAAAATTTTACAGGTTAAGTTTATATTATAAATAATCACAACTAAGTAACGGAAAAGTAATTATAACATATGTTGAAAATGGTTTCCATTGTTAGCTAAACAAATATTTACCCTGAGTTTTAAATTTCCAAATATGTACATTTTGCAGTTCTTCTATCGAGATATCATTTATCTCTTCTCATGTATGTAGCTGCTTGAAGTTCTTCTAAATTGTGTAATCTATTTCTAAAGACTTTATTTTTTAAATTGCCGAACAAATAATAATATAATGGTGTCAGGTCTGGAGAGCGTGGGGGCGGGAGTTTTCGCTTATCAGTCCATCATCAAAAAATTGTCTGAGATGTTCCTGCGTATCTCTAGGATTGTGTGCGGGTGCCTTATCTTGTTGAAAAAAACCTTGTAGCTAATCCGTCATGTATGTAGTTGTGGTATGACTTCGTTTAATATGGCACGGTATCGTTCAGCTGTAATGGTGTCGTGGAAAAATATTGGTCGAATAATTCTTCGCCTAGATACTGCTACTCAAATTCCAATCTTTATAGGATGTAAATTGGTTTCGAAAAATTCATGAGGATTGTCAGTAACCCAAGTTTTGTAGTTCTGTGAATTAATATACCCGGAAAGATGGAACCAAGCTTCATCACTAAAGAACGACAAGTCGAGAACATTATTCTTATTTAAACGATCATTAAACCACTGGCAAAATGTAACCCTTTCTTCAAAATCAGTTGGAAGTAATTGTTGTACCACTGTTAATTTATAAGGGTGCATATGAAGCTTTGTTGTAAGTGCTTTATGACAAGTTCCCACAGAAAGCCCTAAAAGAAAATAGAACAATAATGACTTCTTAACATTACAACATGTAATGTTAAGAAGAATGTCTGGTTAGCTAATTTTGGTACAGATTTCTGCGGACTACGCTCCATTCTTTCACGAATATCAAATGCAATGTCTATAGAATAATTCCAATGCCCATTATCATATCGTGTACCACTTCGGCAATGTGCCTTTAAAATAAAGGCATCATGCTCCAGTGTAAACACCATTATGATAATCTGAAACAACAATTCTTGTTTTCATTGTCATTACAATTAATGTGCTACAAACCTACCAAGCACACACGGTATTATTTCCTGATAGTAAAAAAAAACTTTTATGACAATTACCGAAAATGCAGGAATAAAATAAAGGCGAGGCGAACAGAGGCGTATAAACACTGTCAAATATCGATTTTGCAAATTTCAGGTTAGACCGGTTATCGGTTAGACAGCTTAGGGATATTATTTGTTTTACCAACATACTATTTACGTGATCTTACGTCAGAGATCACGTGGGTTTCGATTCTAAATGAAAGCTCTCTATTTTGGCCAGGAATCTACTGTACAAGAAAATCTCCAACAAACCTTTCGTCTCGAACACTTCTTTTTCATGAGTAATTTCTTCGAATTTCGATTCGAAACGCATTCATATCATTTTTCAAATTCATGTAAAAATAAATAAAAATTAAATCGAAGTTTAATTGTGGTAGGGTAACTTTTATGTAATATTGCGTCGTAGAAAAACATACACAACGTTTTCAAATAGACCTGTGTTCGTGTCATACAGGTTTTCCATCAAGTTTCTTTCGATTAGAATAATTACTGACGTATTTTGTTATACAAAACAACATACTTTTAGTAACACTTAGTTTTTTCTAAACAATATTTTTATTACAATATTTCCTCAACGCAATAAATTGATTTCCATTAAATGCCAAACCGCTTTTTTACTTTTAGATGTTTACCGATAGACATGGTCCTCTATCTGTAAACGTATCTGAAATAAAAAAGAACATTAATTATATTTGTAACATATAATAGAGAATGTACAAATTATTTCATTAGATATGTAAGTGTAAATAAATAAAAAAAAGAAAAAATATGTAAGTAAGCGTCAACAAGTGATGTATAATTTTATACTGACGAAATATCAAACTAAGATTTTATTTGATGAAAATCAAGAAATAAATGGTGTTATTATATTATTATAGCCATAGTTTAATTAAGTATTTCAATTTAAAATTGATTGAATTGTTTACTTTTAAAAGCTAATTTTATTTTGTAGTAAATAGTTGGTTGTTTGTGCGGAACACTTTGAAACGTCTGGTTTACATGAATGACAATATGACGAAACAGCAACTAATCGAAAATATTTAAGAGGTGTGCGAAAAACCCAGAGCAGAGCATATACGTATAAAGCGGACATCTCTCGTAACCGGACAAATTTTTTGTACACAATGTTTGGGTACGTTTTTAGTACAAATTACTATCCGATAAGCGGGCGCTCCAACGAACGGACGCGGACACTATGTTTCTAGTATATCAATGTACATTTCGTGCCGAACATCTCTCATAAGCGGATACAAAACACTTTCCAAGTACATATGTAATGCCCAAACAAGAATCGTGATAAATTCTGTGTTCCTGTTTTTGGATAGTCGTATGCCTAGTGTATGTCTTAAACAACAATGAATTCGCTGATTCTCCTGTTTGCACTTGAGGCTTTATAGCTCATAAAGCTTCGTGTGATAAAGTTGAAGAAGCGACTATTGAACATTGCTTTCGAAAATCAACATTTGTATGAGATAATTGCATTCTTCCAGAGTTTGATGCCGAGGAGCAACACGGGTTCGCGGAATTAAGTAAAAAAATTGATAGAATTTTAAAATATGGATGATGCAGTGCACACTAAGGATCACGACATAGAAATTCCATTAAAAAATGGAATTGACACTGTGGAAGTAAACGATTCAAGACGAAAAGGACGAAGTTCATAACCAAGTCCTTGGTTCGATAAAATCATATGATCAGGCATTGAAGCAAGTTGCCCGTTTGAAACGCTTTGCAAGAGATGACTTTATAGCATCTCAATATTAAAAAATAATTAGAAAGTCATTTTGAAAATCATCAGTTGAAACGGAAGCAAGCCAAGTTTCAACAGACGAAAGTTTATAAATATTTTCAACCCATATAAATTTATTTTTAAATTTTTAATAAATATGTATATGTAAGTATGTTGCATATAGTACATATCTATGTTCTATATGCATACATATGTACATATACACTATGTTTCTATTTCTATTTAGACATAGAAATTTATAATGAAAGTCAAAATAATGTTTCTATACAAGCTATTTATTATAACTGAGTTGACGGAACTACAGATTTTTAATTCGTTATCTAAAAATGTACATCAAATATAGATTTTTTTCTAGCTGTCCCATAAGCGGACATCGCCCGTAGCCGGACGAAAATATTGGTGTCCGCTTATGAGAGCTTTCAGTGTATTTTTGTTCGGTGCTTAATAATAATTCTTTCCAAATTAATATCCTAATTCTTTTTTCTTAGATTCGAAGAAATTACTGTAATGTGGCCACTAGAAACACTACAACTAAAATTACGGAAACAACGGTTCATGACACTGCTAGTTGCCTGAAACATAACGAATCTTTAGTATGATTCTTTTTACCACCACTATTTTATTAATCTCCATTCATATTCAACCAATTACAGATACGATTGATCTATGAAATGTAATTCGCAATAAGTAACAACTTGTGATTTTTTAGCAAATAGTATCAAATCAAATAAATGCACCTTGTACTTATACCAAACCATTAAAATGAGCGTTTTACTTCAATTTGAAATTTGATTTACCTCGTTATTCATTATGAGTAATTTCGTGCTAGATTTCATCACAATTTTAAAGGAATGCAATGCAATGTATTGCGTGGGCTACGCTATCATATAAAATCTAAAACATTGTTCTTATAATTTCAGGATGAAAGACAAAGACTGATGCGACGAAATATTGTGAGATACGCAGTATTGGCATATGTTATAACGCTACAAAGGGTGTCGCTAAGGGTGAAAAAAAGATTTCCGACATGGCAACACGTAGTAGATTCAGGTGAGTTAGTATCTTAGATTCTTCTAATAATTAGGCATTCGCATTCAACGAATTAAGAAGCGTGGGTAGTGGATTCTAAGAATTTCTATATACAAACCTTGACAAATAATAAGCCGTAATATTTATTACGTGTTGTTGTTGCCAACGAAACATATCTGTAATATATACATATATTCAGTAATAAAAATCATAAGTAAAATTAAGCAAAACGACAGGCAGCATTCGTTGTAGTTGTAGACGTCAGTTTTATTTTTCCACCACTATCCATCTTTGTAGCTTTTTATAGTAGTTGCAATAAAATAATGCATACTAAAATTAATTTTTAGTGAGCAACTAATACTTAGAAGTTATAATAAGGTAGTTACTTAAGGAACGGTCTTCAACACGTTTAATGTAACACGTTAAAACTAACTAGCAGACAAGCGATGTGTTACCTACCGGAGATACCTACATAGGTATTTACAGAAGACTGCATCCCTACTGTTGCTGCAAGTGTTTATAATATATTATTAGGCCATTATTAAAAGCATTAAGAATCTTATTATGCCAATACCTGCATTGCCCGATACCTGTAAACACAAGTTTCAAAAATTATAGGATATACTAAATACTCTGTTGGCCAATATTATCAATATTTTACTTAAATTAATAAAAGTATACGTGCATATAATATGAATGTAATTTATAGCAAATACATATCATCTCTGCCGTGCGAAATACAAGCATGCATTTTGCTCATACATTTTTATTCTGCAAATTATGTATGAGACTTAACTTACGCAAATACATATAAGCAAGCGCAGAGGAAAGCGTTTAAAACTTGCTACCTATATAAAAATGTCTATATCATCCTCAAACTCTGAGGTAGTAAGATCTTCATAACAGTGTGTAAATTAATCATAAGTTCCGAATGCATCGTAGATACATTTTTTTGTTTTATCTAGACGTATGCATGTATGCAGTGTGCCGGTGATGATATACTGTAACCTTAAATATCTATTGTGTCCTGTATAGGTCGATTTCTTTTGAAGCATGCACCTACGTGCAAGGGTCTTCAGTTGCACAGTGCAGATGAGTTTAAGAGTAGATGGATGGATGTTTCATCCCCTTCTCCCAAAATCTAGGCTTCCTTCCCCATTCCAAACAGCTTGCCTGATACCGTGGTATAGGGCAAGCTAGTAGCCCGGTATTTGGCTTTTCTGAGCTCAACTTTACTTTTGACCTTCTCCAGTATTACAATGCAACTTCTCCCGCAAAAAGGTTCTTGCCTCACAAGGTATTCTTGACCCTCGGTTATCGAGATTGTCTCGGTTCCTTTAACTCCGCTGTATCTCGGAACCCACAGTAAGGTTAGTTTGTTCCTTTTGCCTAGCTCATTTTGTTTGTCTAGGCACTCCCAAACCATCTTGGAGCTGATAATATTTGAGTTTAGCGTCCTGATGGCTGCTTGACTATTAGATATTATAAAAATCTTTTGCTTTTAGTAGTTTCTATCAGTGTTGAACTGGACGCATGTTTCCTTAACTTGTGTTTCCGCCTGAAAGATACTTGAGTACATCCCCAGGCTTTCGAAATATTTGGTTCTAGGCCCATATATCCCTATTGCAGTTCCGTCTGCCGTTTTGGAATGATCGGTGTACCATTTAATGGCTTCACTATTGAGTTTCGAAATGGTGTCTTTGTCCCATTCGGTCTTGGTAGGCACTATGCTTTGTGGTAAATAATTTCACAAAGCTGAATTTCCATGGCAAGTTGTCTCGGGCCATGTCCTAGGCTTCCTAACCTTCAAGAAGCTCAGACGTATGCCTAACCAATACTCGCGCGGTCTTTCTACGTGTCATCCTTTTGGCTGTGCTTTCCACTAAAATGTGGCGAGTAGGTTTGGTACCGCTTCAATAGTTGCTGTAGGACAGGTTCCCATTGCCCCAGTTATGCACACATATGCTATTCTTTGCACTTTGGAGAAATTAGCTCGCGCGATTAGTTCTTTTGCTCCAAGCCACTGCTTCATAAGTAATCATTGGTTTCACGATTGCTGTATACATGCAAAGCAGTATTATTGGGTCGCATACCCACATACAGTGAAACCTGTATAAAACGACCACTCTCCGTTCCAAACAAAAACGGTTGATTCGACAGCTGGTCGCATTAAGCAGCATCTTCGAAATGCATATACAGTACATATTATTACATTAAACGCTATTAACTATAGAAAACTCGACAAAATAAAACCGTTCGTCCGTTCTAACGCAACGTTTGATAAGGCTTATATATTTCACTTTCTTTGTCG
>SMLS01072875.1:0-17023 GCA_004785975.1 Popillia japonica
TTGGAGTTACCGGAATCTACTTCTATTATTCGATGTAGGTAAAAAACTCACTCCAAATCACTGTGTCCCTTGTTAATTCGTTAACAAATATGTAGCTACAAAAATTTAAAGGATTTATCATAATTGGCTATAGTAAAAGACTAATTTTATGGAACAAATAAAGATTTTCCTCAATTATCTATGGGAATCTGCACAAATCGGTAATATCGTAGTAGCGGTACTTCGATGATGTGTGAATAGATGGCATTGCAATGTTATTGGCAATATATAATATGGAACTTAGTTTATAAGGGTATAAGAATATCCATTATCATTTTGCCTGCCCAGACGTTCAAGCTCTGAATGAATTCACCCCAACTAAGAATTCTTCGAGAAGAATCCTATCAACAGCAAGCGAGTGAAGACCATTACAGTAGTGAAGGGCATCCAGGAAAAAGGCTCTCAGTTGCCTACAATACGGTACGCAAGAACTCCCAAAAGGCATCGCAAGAGGAAGTGAGAAGGGATAAAGATGTCTCCTTCTGTTGAGTCCTACTACATTGCACTTCATGATCTTAAAATGTTGAGAGGTAGTTTCTCCAACCTTAGTTAAAATCAGGAAAAAGTCAAATGGCATTGGGCTTGCTGACCTCTTCCACAAACTCGAAGAACTGCATTAAATTGACATTTACACTTGATTTATTATTTTTTCCACTCGTTCAAGTATATACTTTTAATCTGGAAACTTTATATTTCTATCCCAAATACGATTATAAAATACCTTACTTTAATATATTCACATTTGTCATTACCAGAAACTTGACTTATAGTGCTCATTATAGTTTACCCATATTTGCTGCCGTATAATGTAATTGGTCCTGTATATTTTTATCATTCCTAATTATTTATTATTTGTATTTGCTGTTTTGTAATTCCAGTTTTAATTAATTTTCAGGCTATAGATGATTTCATTACTTGTGTTTAATATATGCCAATTTCTTCCCATTTTTACAATATTTTTATTTGCATTTACTGTGTTGCCCTTACACTATATTGTTTTTGAAGGTCTTTCGATTGTGAATTGTTTCGATAATGTATTTCAATTGGCCCCTATGTATTTACAAATAAATGATTAAATGGTGTTGATGAATGACCTGAACGTATGATTAATTTTGCAACACTTCAATGGATTGCTCACAACGAGCTGTTTGGGATAATTTATTATTTGTTGGTATGCAATACGTCTAACCTACTGTGCTCCAGATTAAAACCGAATTTGTTGCCGTCTAAGCAGTTGAATATATCACAATGTTTCATTCTTATTTACGCTTATTTGCTTTACTTTAATAAGTATTATACATACAGCGTTGCAGCAGCTAGTAGGATAGATTCGGAGCATCTGTTCATTCCAGTAGCTCAGAAAGCTCTTTACCTGCTTCGCGTCATACTATCCTGTCAAATGGCCACGACAAGTAACTTCATTTCTAAGCTGCATGCTTTATGCGGTGCATTGACGCAATAGTAAGTACGCATAGTAAGTTTAAGCTAAAATTACTCAATATAGTGCCTACAGAATAAACTTTATTATTTGATGTCTTCAAATTTATCGATATTAAAAGCTTGTAGTATTCTCATACATTTTTGCTACGTAATTAATTTAACGAAAGTTCCAAATAAAGTTCCGTCAATTTTGTTAAGCTGGTCCACTGTATGGTGTAATTTATGATTCTCACATCTGACAAAATTTGCAACTCAGACAGTCTGTAAAGATTTTTAACTGTGCTATCTTCAATATCTTTATGCAATCACCCATCAACAGAGTGCGACTTTGAGAGACGAATCCCACTTCTTAAGAAGAACGCGTAATTAAACCGGCAGTCGTTTGTTTATTCAGAGGTTCGTTTGATTGGTACTATAAACAAGCATCATTATTCAAATTGCAAGCGGAATGTAAATAAAATAATTAATGCAGAAGAGATTTTCGGTCGGAATTTCAATTTAATTTTTCAAGAAACATTTTCATTATTAATTCTATATTCAGAGAAAAAATGTTAATTAAGTAAACATAATTGTTAATGTTAAAATGTGGAGATCCTTTCATCTGAAATTCGTTTTCGCTTTACAATGAAAACACATCCAAGTACAATAAGTACAATATACAAAAATCTAAAAAACTGTAAAATATTAGTTTGAAATGTAAAGCAACAGTTCTAATATAAGTTATGACATGCTGAACGGGGACCTTACAACTGTTTGCATAACTCCTTTTAAGCTGGATACGGAAAAGTAGATCAGTACATATGATTAATAATTATCAATAAATCAGATCTATTCTACCATACATGGTAAATAATGTTTAACACGTATATTTGGGTAATTTACAGTCCTTACAAATATTGAACTTAGTTTTATCTTATCACCAGGTATTACTACGAGATGATACAAAATTTGAAAAGATAGTTTAAACTTATCGTACTTTTACTTGTGTACGAGTTCATAAAAATAAATGCAGTTAGCGTAATTATTTGCAAATATCGCAATAACTTTACACTAATTCATTCGATTTGAAATATGCAGATGATCACAAATATTGTTTATTTTTATAGAATATCATTCCGGAGTGATAAGGACAACCGGATCAAAAAGTGCATACGTACGACATCTAGGCTAAAAATTCTAAAGCTAAGTCACTGGATTCTTTACGTATGTATTTGTTTGACTTGTTTGTTTTTATGCAAGCAGATTCAAACGATTTCAAATTTTATGGTAGGTACCAAAATTACATGCAATTCATTAAAACACAATTTCATCGACAACTTGCTACTAAACAACTATTTTTCAACGATTTTCTAATCTAAGCGCAAGATGACTAAATCGTACTGTTTTTTTATAAAAAATATCTAAAATGCATGTCTTATATAAAAAGAAATGTTTGAAAGTCATTCTGTTCTGCACGCAAGTTACGAAGCAATTTCGTGAGTATTGAAAAATGAAGTGGATTTATTCTTCTATGCCTAACACAAACTACTATAATAACATATTCTATAAGAATTACAGTTACATTAAACCGCAAGTATAAATTGTGTGTCAAGAACAATAGTTGCTACAACTAAGTGAATGAGTTTCTGACTTTCAAGTCTTGCTAAACAAATTTATTACTTTTTACCCTTCTATACAAAGTGTTGCTCTGTTACAAAACCACCTTAACAGCATTAAGAGATTTTGCGAAATTTTGATTAAATTCGTTCTAGTTTAAGTAACACTACATTGCTTGTATGTATGTGTGTAAACGCCGGAGTATTTTACGCCATAGTCCAATTAGAATATTATTAGATCCCAAGCGAAATAAGTAGATTTATGCATATTTCTACAAATTTAAATTTTCCAACCATAAATTTACCTGCTTGTATATCATTTATACGAAATAAGATAACATAACGCTAATATCACGTGCTTTTTCTTACCTGGACTTGTTTGCCAACTCAATCCTCCGATAAACATTTTGCTAAAACAGAAAAAGATCACTGTAAGTCAAAAACAACTACCCCACGACAAGGAAAAAAAACATTAAACAATCAGGAAGTGATGTGCGGGCTGCGATGTTTGTATGCGGGGGTGTTGTACTTGACAATGACCAAAACGAAGACCACGAGGACGAATCATCATTGCACAGAATGTTTCAATAGTAATTTCCTCATCAAAACACTATTAACACAATTTTCAAAATAAATATATCGGATTCGAACGTAACGTCCCCACATACACAACACAGAAGCACACGCGAAATCAAAATTAAAGAATCACTGATGTTAACGATGTGAGCTGTGACTTGCAATTAAGTTGTAGATATTTTGTATGCATTCAGGGTGTAACGACAAGGCCGATGATAAGGGTTGTGTTTCAGTAGTAGTGTAGTTCCAAACCTACCCTGGATCGTTGGGAACCTCAGCCGGTGAAGCGCTGGCGACTATTTCTTGATTCTGTGACTCCATAGTAAAAACCTTATTTATTATTTTATAGATGTGTGAATCGATTTTCTTCAAACTACGACTAAACTAAAGGTAAATACAGAGACCGGGTAAGGATGATAAACTCCCCGGATATATCGTTCGACCACTATCAACACGACACTGAGAGGTTTATGCGAGTGCGAGGTACATCGATGACGAGTTCGACCAACATCGACAATGTTCGGTTCGGACGCCCTGCGTCTGCGCTCGTTGCGTTGCTGATGGATGAGACAAACAATAGCTGTGATTGGGTGCAATCCGTGCACCGTCAGTGCGACTGTGACGCAACTATAGCGGCCACTGCGCTCTGCAAGAGTAGTGAGTATTGTAGGGGCCGATTTCGATGCGATATAAACGAAAGGAAAAAAGAAGCAGAAAGAAGAAATAGTCTTGCCGTTGTCAGTTAGGCGGTCTACGTCGTAGCAAGATGTAGGCCAGTATGTCGAGCGATACGAGGAAGTGAACGTTCGCATCCCATGCACCTGGGGAACGGATTCTCCGGAGCCTGACTCAACGCGACAGCTACCGCAGAAAACCTCCGAAACTATGAAACTAATATGCAGGAATTTAAGCGTTATGCTGAGTTAATGGATAGGTAGTTTCGGTCGCAAAAATATAGTCACTAAGTAAATATCCTACTAAATGTGACATATACAATTTATCTAAATACTTAATAGTACTACGGCTTAATAATAATTCAACAATAGTTTTGCAAGGATCAATGTAGATATTTTAACACTACTGTCTTAATTTTCAAGAGGAGCTTTGTCCTGGTTGTAACACCCAAAACTGCTAAAATTAAATATTTGAAAGTTGATGATGTTGACTTTATGTTGTCAACGTCATTCAGAAACGGGATTTTTGCAATTGGACTTCTAAAAAGATGAAAGAGAGTATATGGAAAATAATATTTTGTTCGAATTTACTATAATAGCGGCAGAAATTCTCTTTATACAATTAATAAAACACTATTAAGACCAAATTAATTTAAACTTAAAATTATTACTATTTGACACACATAATGAAACGCGTTTGGCTTTCCTTTTTCATTGTTACTGGCATAAATCATTTGTTTATTGATTCCATAATGTTTCTGATCATATAAAATTGGATAGGTGTTACAGAAACAAAATGCTGTCAGCTTATGATTTGTATCGGTCAAAAATGTTACGTAAAGGAAGATAGTTATCACAATAAAAAATATATAATCAGAATGTAAACAAATAATGGAATCGAAAAATGTAAATAATATACACTGACAACAAACAAAAGGTAGGTATGTCCGCTTCAGATTTAACCGGAAGTGAAAGCAAAAAAACATTTGTCCCTAGCCACCGTATAGCACACGTCATTTTAAATAAAAAAGGATCCAATCAGTCTTGTAAATCGCATAATAATAAAAAACACCTTAAAACACTTACAAGACATCAAACAAGAGTATGTGTATAATATACAGGTGTCTTACGAGGAACTGCATCGATCGATATATGGAAGAGTGTACATACATTGAAAAATTCTGAAAATTTCGGAGTATACTAAAGACGATGTGTGCTATTAAACCAAAATATTTATAACAACCTAACGCATACAATTATACCGGATGTGGCTGTCCAACTTTGTTATTTTAAATGGAACACCCTATAATTACATTTTTAAATTTCTTGTTCAATTTTGAAGTAAATTTAATCAAACAACTATGTTGTTATTTTCAACCATGTTGTGAAATATTTGCATTTTTTTTTTAATTTTTGACAGATGCAGAAGTGCATTTGAACTTCTATAACTGTAAAAGTATGTATTTAATTTGGAGAATTGAAAGTTTGTGGAACTGTTGACCGTATAGAATAGAACTCGAAACTGAATAAATTTTTTGAAAACATTATACAGCGTATCCGAAAATGGTTAAATTTCCAAGTGGAAAAAGTGTCAAAAATTATGTTTTTTAAATACAACTACCTACCTATTTTTCTCTTTCTTATCAAACTGCCCTTACAGAAATACAAAGAAAATCTTATTCATTACCCATCTAAAATCGATACTTTTTAAGATAATTAACAAAATATGTATGTATGCTCTATGAAGAATGCAGCTTTGGTAGTTTTTTAAGATTTCATCCCGCCCTGTTATATCTACGTTAGTCATGACCATTCAAGAAACAATCCAGCACTGATGAAATGTCATTTACTGTTACGTTGAATTATAAACAATGCCGACGTTTAAATTATTTAAATTTATTTGTTATTTATGGTGAATGTAATAAAGTGATATCAAGAACATGTGATATATGGGTGAAGCTTTTGTTTGCACAGTATTGTGTATTGAGCACCTAGATAATCCTGATTCCAGTGCGACTTGTCTTAAAGACATTGTTGGATATGTTATGACGTATGCGTGTTGATTTCCATGTTTGCATTGTTAACAATAGGGTTATGTTTTTGAATTTTGGCCTTGACCGATACAAAGTTTTTAAAATTCTTTATTATGCGTTGAACTGTGTTTGGTGACGGCTTCTGCTTTTGAGGATACCGATCGGCAAAGGTATGCATCTTCTTGATATCACCTTATTACATTCACTATAAACTTATCTTATTTTCTTTATTTTTTCCACTTGTAGGTCAATTACAACACTCTAATTCGAATAAAGACCAAATTTATTCCAAAACCTTTACAATATAATTTGGTTTTCGTTATAACTTCGTCAGTGAAATAGAATTAACATTTAATTCGTGTCATAACTAGCTAATAATAATGTATAATGTGTAATAACTAGCCATGCCTATCAACAAAATTATCTACAGACAAATAAATTCAGTGATATATAGGATTATGTTTACAATATAGTCGACAATTTAAAATAATTTTGATATGTACATTTATAATCATAAGAATAAGGATCCTTATGTCAATGTATTTTTGTGTTAAGCCCTAACAATTCTGTGCAAAGACTAGGGAAAAACATGGCAAAAAACCTAGTCAAGAGCTTAATTGGAAAAAATATCCGGAAAATAAGATAAGTAAAAAAAGGTGATAAAAAAACATATACAGTGAAACTTCCCTTAACGGACACTTCTATTAGCCGGGCACTTCTCTTAAGCGGACATTTTATCCAGTCCCGAATGTGTAAGGAATTCCTAATAAATTTGGTTTCTCTTATGCGAACACTCCCTTGAACAACCACGGACAGTTATTCAGCTGCCTTTGACCAGAAAGTTTCCATTAAACGGACGCGAGAATCGAGACATAATAACTCTGTCCTGTAAATCGCTAGCCTTCGTCGATGATATTTGTACAGTATATGTAGATATTTGTTTAGTTAGTTAAGTTATTTACCGTATATTTTTAAGTTCTCTGTAAAAAATGGTAAGTTTTACATTGTTTTTTATGCACCATTCAGATGAACTATGTATGTATTTTAATTATTTTAAAAACCAACATCGAAAAAAAGGAATACTTTAACGCTGAAACAAAAGATTGCGATCATAGAATATAATAATAAAAACAAGCTCAGTTGTGAGATAACGTGAATTAGCCAGAAAATTTAATATTAGTAAAATACAAGCCGCGAAAATAATAACAAGAATTGATGAATATTTAAAACAGTGGCAAACAAATAACAATAGTGAAATTAAGAGGCGATTTTTTAAAACTGAAGGCCTCCGAATAGATCAGTTAACATATGAATGGTTTGTGCAAGCTACAAATAGGAATATGCCTGTATCAGGTGTACTAATTAAGTATAAAGCTAAGGAAATTGCTGAGAAATTAGGCAGTTGTAATTGTAAATTGTTGCTTTTACTGGATGGCTAGATAAATTCAAAAAGCGACATAATATTCATTACCGGATAATATCTGGCGAGGCGGCTAGCGCAAATCAAGAAGATGTAGCTTTCATAAACAGGTTACCGTTAATAATTACCCACCCACGCGGCATTTACAATTTGGACGAAACGGGCTTATTTTTTCGGGCATTGCCAACAAAGACAACGGCATTAGAAGGTGAAAAATGTGTGGGTGGCAAGTTATCGAAGGAAAGATTAACTATAATGCACTGTGTGAATATGGCAGTGGAGAAGGAAAAACTGTTTGTTATCGGAAAATCAGCACGTCCTCGCGCATTTAAAAATCTTAACTCTTCTTCCGGTCCAATGGTATTCAAATAACAAGGCTTCGATAACTAATTTTATTATGACAGAGTGGTTGCATGAGTTTGATCGGAAGATGATAGATCAAAACAGAAAAGTTTTAATATTTTTAGGCAACGTCGCTGCCCACCCTAAGGATGTACAGTTGCAAAATGTTAAACTCGTGTCCTTACCGCCAAATATATTTTAGTATTAACCGTCGATGCCAAGTTTTGAACATTTTTATAATGCCTTGATCTAGAGGTTGGCAACGACGGCTTACTGGCAACCTCTAGATCAAGGCATTATTTGAGACTTCTGATTCGATTCATAATTTAACAAATTCTATTAGCGTATTAGATGCGATTTATTTTATAAAAAAAGCATGGGATGATGTCTCATCTGATGCAATTAAAAATTGTTTCAAGAAAACCGGATTTCGAGAAGTAAATGAAGTTTGAAAGTGATCAATTTGATCCTGAAGATGAAATTCCTTTATCTAAATTGTTTCAAATGTCTACGCTAATGAGAGAAATAGATAATAGCGATTTACATGAATTTATAGATATTAACGCCAATTTGGATACAGAAGACGGTAATCCAGATAATGTTTTGCTTGATAATTTTCAAGACGGAAGCCAAAATAGCGATGATGAAGAACATGAAACAGAAATTCCTAAAATTGATGATTATGAGAAAACAATAGTATCGTATAAAGATGGTTTACTGGAAATAAAAAAACTAAAACAATTTTGTTCTGAAAAAGACGATCTACAAGCGTTTGGTATGCTTAGTGAGTTATCATTACATTTTGAAGAAAAATTGGCGTGTAATACACTCAAGCAAACTACCATTCTAAACTATTTTGTAAAGTAGTACATAAGTTGTATTAATTTTAGATGCGTAATGAATAAGATTTTTTTTGTATTTTTGTAAAGGCAGCTTGACAAGAAAGAGAAAAATAGGTAGTTATATAAAAAAAAAGGTTTGAAACGTTTTCTATTCGGAAATTAACCGTTTTCGGATAAACTGCATAGTGTTTTCGAAAAATTTATTAAGCTTCGAGTTCTATTCTATACGGTCAACAGTTCCACAAATATTCAATTTTCAAAATTAAATACTTATACAGCTATAGAAGTTCAAATGCACTCCTGTTTAATAATATATACATACATATATATGTACCATTTAAAATAACAAAGTTGACAGCAACTTCCGGTATAACCGTATGCGTCAAGTTATTGTAAATATTTTAGTTTAATAACACATGTCGACTTTAGTATACTCCGAAACTTTCAGAGTTTTCCAATGTACACTCTTCCGTATATCGATTGATGCAGTTCCTCGTGAGACATCCTGTATACATAGGTAGAATATACATATACATACACTACCGTCCTGAAGTTTAGTCGCACCGTAAGAAAGTATAGTGTTACTATGAAATAAAGGAGATTCTTGAGTTTTATAAAAAAATATATACTATAAAGGGTTTTCCACGTAACCCGTTCGTTAGAAGTTTTCTGTGTTAACGTCTTAGGGCAGTTCTGAAAATTTGTAGAGCGTAATGTTGCTACTTGGTGAGTCAAAATAAAATGTTTGGAGTAATGAACCACTTCAGGTTATACCGGAAATCATAACCAACTTTGATATTTCAAATCGAATGTATTTTTTATTGCTTCTATTTTATTTTGATTTTTGTGAAATTTTTTACCCTTTAGGCCCTTTTAAAATCATATATCTAAGCAGTGAATGAACCGAATTGCTTCATATTTATGCTGGAGACGGCAAAAGGTAGAAAAGACTGTTTAACGTGTAAACAATTAATAAATTTCTTACAGGGTGTTCCGAATTTAATGATTATTTAAGTAATTTTCAAATAAGGAAAAATGGAGCACCCTGTATATAAATACACCATACTAAGTACATAAATATTATGCATCGAACAGCTATAGGTGTCCCTATGTCTATCTGTCATAGTTTTAGAGTTATTGGCAATTATTTTTTTTAAATAAACATGATTGGTAGTCAGCCTTGAAAAATAAATTCTAAATAGTTTTGGAATTAGACAAATTGTATTAATTTGCATTCATTAACCAAATAACAAATATACATTAACAACAGCATCAACAAGAAAGAAAATTAAATAAAAATAACAAGTTAAAGTCAAAGAATGCGTTCCGAATTACATACTCATAAATGTTCAAAATGATCCCCGTTCCGATCTCAGCAGAGCATAATTCTTCTTCGTAACTCTATTGCACTGGCTTTTCTTACATTGTCGACGTTCAAGTTTCGAAAATTGTCCCATACTCTGTTTATAAGGTCTTCTCTGTTTTGCACAGGAGGCGCGTAAACTTCATTTTTTATTTGACCCTATAAATAAAAATCAAGGGAAGTCAAATCGGGGGATCTGGGTAGCCAGCACCAAGGTCCATTCCGGCCGATCCACCTATCCTTAAAGATATGGGTTACTTCTCAATATACTTCTTGCGAAGAATGAGCGGGCGCTCCATCCATTTGAAACCAACATTGCCGTATCAGATTCCGTGGTGGGCTATTCAAAAATGGCACTAGTACTTCCCTTAGCAGTTGTAGATACCTGACGCTTGTTAAATTTTATATAGAGGGTGCCCACCTAGTACGCGGAAGTCCAATATATTGGTTCATAACTGATTTTTTTATTTTTGATGTGTTTAGGTAACTCAAGATCTACAAACTAAAGATAATAGCGATTATACAGAGTGTTCCGTTTCTTCCAGATGGATAGCAACTTTGTTTTTTTAAATGCAAACCTATATTTTTTATCATTTATTTTGAATCTCCATGAAAAACAAATGGTACTTTATGTATAGTACTCATATGAAAAACTTTGACTGAGTTTGAGATTTTTAGCTTGTTATGTTTTTTTATTCGATTTCCGGTAATCATAATATCGGAAATTCTCTGGTTATGCCAATCAACAGAAAGAATATTTTTTGACCAAATGCTAAGCAACAATGGCTCTTCAGAATGCCATGTCAGAAACTGAGCTACAATATACAGAGTACACAAAAAATCTTGTCAAATTTGAGGACGAAAAACATGAAAAATCTCCGTTAATTCAAATAGTACACCCTGCATATTATTGGTCAGTAAAATGCACAGTTTAATATACTACAACTTTGCTATAGCTTTCCCTATACCTAAGTTTAATAGTTTAAGAGACAAACGCAATATCATGGTAAAAAAGTGCCCCGTTTTAAATTTACTCCACTTAAAAGAACAAAAAACTCAAAAAAAAAAAACAAAGAGAAAACTAAAGAAATTGCTCGAAATGTCTACCGTTCCAAAACTAACCCAAAAATTTAGATGTAAATGTAGATGTAATTATTATCCTTAGGTTCTTGTATCTTTCTACTACATACTGCATTGGTTCTCTTATTGTAGTAGGCTTGGTTTACTAAAGCTGAAATGCCATTAAGGTGTTTGTCGTGACATCGTATTAAACATTTTTGGTGTTTTGGATTCAAGTAACTATTATAAACTGAATTGAATTAAATTCAAATGAGAATTCATTCAATGGAAATTGGTTTACGATGAATTATTCTAAAGGAGAATTGATAAATATGGTGTATGCCATAGGAGAAGCTCATGGTAATTGTTTACTAGCAACACGTATTTATAAGGCAAATAATCCAGATTTAGAACGATATCCTCGCACTGACTGTTTTCAAAAGTTGAAGGAGAGATTTGGAATGACGGTGAATGCAAATTATGAGAAAACTAGTAGAATACATGAAGCCAGCAGCGAGAATAGTCAAATCACTATTGTGACGTCAGTTGTAGAAAATCCAAATATCAGTTCTAGGCCAAATCAGTGATCAGATTGGAGTTTCCAACGGCTTAGTGAGTAAATCATTGATAAAAAGTAAGTATCACCCTTACCACTACTACTACCACCAATCATTATCAATCGTTTGCAGTTTTGTAATTGGGCACGTGAAAAAAATCAAGAGGATCCAATTTTTTTCCAATGTTTTATTCACGGATGAAGCATCATTTCCAAATACACGCCGAGCCAATCGACACATTTATCACCATTATGCACATGAAAACCCCAGGTTAGCACGGGTGATTGATAATCAACACCGTTTCAAAATGAATATCTGGGCTAGAATGTGTGGAGAACCTATTGGACCAATTTTTTTTGAAGGACACTGGTGACATGTATTTGAATTTTTTACAAAATGAGTTAGATATGCTGCCAGTAAATATTCCACCAGATGTTATTGACCGACATTGGTTTCAACACGATGGTGCTCCTTCGCATTCCACATTATTGGTAATCTTGTTCATGAATATAGTGTATATTCTTCATAATTATTATTGTTTTAGCTTAGACAACATTTAAACACCAAATATCCAAACAACTCATTAGGCCGGAGCGGTACACTCCAATGGCCCGCACGATCACTCGCCCTAACGTGCTTAGATTTCTTTTTATGGGGTTATATTAAAGGTAAGGTGTACGTAGTAGAACCAACAAGCATTAAAGACCTGATTCAAACAAATAGGAACGCGTTCTTTACAATAACCCCACAAATATTGAGAAGTGTTCCAAGAAATTTTCAAATTAGGATTATGTTATGCATAGAAAAGAACGGTGGACATTTCGAGCAATTTCTTTAGTTTTCTCTTTGTTTTTTTGAGTTTTTTGTTCTTTTAAGTGGAGTAAATTTAAAGTGGGGCACTTTTTTACCATGATATTGCGTTTGTCTCTTAAACTATTAAACTTAGGTATAGGGAAAGCTATAGCAAAGTTGTAGTATATTAAACTGTGCATTTTACTGACCAATAATATACAGGGTGTTCTATTTGAATTAACGGAGATTTTCCATGTTTTTCTTCCTCAAATTTGACAAGATTATTTGTGTACTCTGTATATTGTAGCTCAGTTTCTGACATGGCATTCTGAAGAGCCATTGTTGCTTAACATTTGGTCAAAAAATATTCTTTCTGTTGATTAGCATAACTAGAGAATTTCCGATATTATGATTACCGGAAATCGAATAAAAAAACATCACAAGCTAAATATCTCAAAAACCATCAAGTTTTTCATATGAGTATTATACATAAAGTACCATTTGTTTTTCATGAAGATTCAAAATAAACGATAAAAAATATAGGTTTGCATTTAAAAACACAAAGTTGCTATCCGTCCAGAAGAAATGGAACAGCCTGAATAATCGACATTATATTTAGTCTGTAGATCTTGAGTTAAGTAAACACATCAAAACAAAAAAAATCAGTTATGCCTCTTATGAACCAATATATTGGACTTCCGCGTACTAGGTCGGCACCCTGTATATTTCGTATGCAACGCGGTTGTGTACAATCATTGCGAAAACATTGAAGCTAAAAGTTTCTTGAAAATTTGCTTCTCTAACAGCATGTGGATTTGGTTGCGCCCAGTGATGACAATTTAGTCGATTAATAGTCCCTTCGCGGCTAAATTTCGACTCCTCTGTCCAGATAATTTTAGATAGAAGATTGCGATCTTCTTGTGTTTTTATGAAAATAAAATCACAAAACTGGATTCTTCTATCTTGATCCCCTGGACGAAAAGCCTGAACCGATTGAAAAGAATAAGAATGCATTTTATTTTTCTTTAAAATCCTATGTATCGATGTATGTAAATGATATCCCTATATCTGCAGTCGCCGCCGGTACAGAACACGTTGGATACATATGAAAATATCCCAAAACAACAATGTCATTATCTTCATCGCTCGTAATCGGTTTTGGAACTGTCTTCTTGACTTGAATACCAAAGTGAATAAAATTTGATTCTATTCATTTGAATTTATTGGTGGTAAATGTGAGTGTCTTTCATTAAAAACTGGACATGTCCTTCCAATAATTTGAAGAAAAGTCAAAATATCGCTATTAGAATAAATATGTATTTAATTCTTCATGCATATATGTACGTGAACAACTTAAAATCGCCTAAACACGAAATAAACTTGACAGATCAGATTTACTTTTCATGGCTTACTACCACGATGTTTCTTGGTAATATGTACTCAATTTAGAGAATAATCATAATAATTCTAAAACTATGGCAGGGACACCTACAGCTGTTCGATGCAAAATATTTATCTACTTATTGTTAGTATGGTGCATTCACATAGAGGGTGTTCCATTAAAAAAATCGATTTCTCTTCCTTTGAAAATTACTTAAATAATCATTAAATTCAGAACACCCTGTAGGAGATTTATTAACTGTTTAGACGTTAAAAAGTCTCTACTACCTTTCGCCGCCTCCAGCAGAAATATGAAACAATTCGGTTCATTCACGGCTAGATATCCGATTTTAAAAAATCATTTGAAAAAGCAAGAAATTTCAGAAAAATCAAAATAATTCAAAAACGGTTAATTTTTGCCACAAGGAACCTTAATACGAAATGTTATAACACCTCATAAGGAATCTGAAAAAGCAATAAAAATATGACATTCCAGTTGAAATATCAAAGTTGGTTATGATTTCCGGTATAACCGGAAGTCATTCATTAGTGTAAAGATTTTATTTTAACTCACTAAGTAGCAACATTACACGCTAGACATTTTCAGATCTGTCCTAAGACGTTAACAGGGAAAACTTCTAACGAACGGGTTATGTGGAAAACCCTGTATAAAAACTACATATTCTAATAAAACTTGAAGGTTTTGTTCTCGTCAAAGTAGCTTCCTTTCTGCTTGATGATAGCGTTACAAATGCGAGGCATGCGGTGGATTAATTTTTCAAGGTCTTTTTCTACGTTGTTTCAGGCATTTTAAGACAATCCAAATAGTCCCCTTGCTCGTAGGTAAAGTTTTACATGTCTCACGGTCTAAATAACCCCATAGTAACTCAATTGGGCTACAGTCCGGACTTTGAAATGGCCAGGTCATTAATGTCAGAATTTCTTCTTCTGATTCTTATATCTTTTCACAACACATTCATCCAACAGCCTTTCTTCCACACGGCAGCAAACAAATGTGCAACGTTTATTACAAAAATTAAACTAAATAGTTTTCGTAATTATACAAAATTAAGTACCTATTTATGTGTCCAATTATTGGTTTTAATGGCACATTCTTTTATAATGCGCTTGTTTATTTATATTCATTGAAAATTCACTGTTTTAGCTAGTGCGATTAAACTTAAGGCCGGTAGGGTATATATGTACACTCATGGAAAGTAAAGATTGGACAGTTACCATATACAACGTATTGAAAGTGTCCAATCTTTGCTTTCCATGAGTGTACATATAAGTGTGTAATGGCAGAAATATAAAGAATTGTAGAAATAGCAGGTACGAGGTGTGTTCAGAAAATAACGGAAATTTTATTTCTTTTTTAATATTTATTTATTCCTCTACATTAATGTCGTCGCCTCGAAAATAATCTCTATTAGATATTATGCACTTGTGCCGGCGCTTTTTCCAATCTTCGAAACACTTCTCAAACTCGATCTTTAGGATAGCGTTTAGCTCTTTCAGTGATGCCCTTTTAATGACATCTATGCTTATAAAGCGACAAGCCTTTAAGGTTCTCTTTATTTTTGGAAATAGGAAAAGGCCGACGGAGCCATGTCTGGCGAATATGGAGGCTGGAGCATCGTTACAATATTGTTTTTGGCCAAAAATCACGAACACGCAATGAAGGGTGCGCAGGTGCGTTATCGTAGTACAAAAGCCACGAATTGTTGGATCCCATAGCAAACATCCATGATGCTTTACGCTTGGCACACTTATCGAACCTGTTTCGGTCTTGATCAGGATGCCTCCACTGGGACTATTGAGCCTTAGCCTCGATGTCATATCCGTAAACCCATGTTTCAGTAGTTCTACATCGTTGGTGACTTCATTTAGTGACTCGTTTAGCAACTGCCAGTCGTCGCTGTTTTTGGAAGAAAGGCGTTTTATACCCAAAACATTCGAAGATTTCATGACATGAGCCAATCGATATATCAATATTATCAGCGACTTGTCTGATTGTGATTCGGCGATTATTCATAACTATTTCTCTCACTTCTTCTCTTACTTTGTCGACAGTGATTGATGTGCTCGAGTGTCTGGGGCGTTCGCTAACACTTTTATCATACTTCAGTGACATGCATACTGACACACAAAAAAAAATTGACAATCGGACTATCCAAACCCGCGAAATTTAAACATTCCCGTTATATCCTAAACACACCCCCCATACATACATACATATAACGTGTTTACTGAAAAGTTCATCTAGTTTGTGTTGCTAGAGAAAAACGTAGATAAATGAGTACCTATGTGTTTTCTATTACATAAACATAGATTCAAACAGCAATTGATTAGTGTCAATTAACAATCACACTTAGCAATTTAATTCTTACGTCGATGCTAGTTTTTTATTGCAGTTGCGGGCCCAGGTACAATTGATGGTGTATAGATTTACTCAATTCAGAATTGCGTCGAAGAATTTCAAGTTGTGTTTCCACATTTTGCAATGGAAATTATGCAATTTAAGGAAACATTGGATAGAACACTAAAACTGTTTTCTAAAACCGGTAGTCTTTCAAGAAAAGCAGGCAGCGGAGCAATTAAGAAACAGATACCTCACGCTGTCAATTGTGTTAAAGAAATAATGGAAAATGAAGCACCAACATCGGTTCGATACCTAAGTCAACAAATTAATCTTTCTGTTTGTACAACTAACAAATTATTGAAAAAAATTTACAACTTTATCCATACTGTGTGAGTGCAGTACGCAGACTACAATTTTATAATTGGTTTGTAAATATCAACAATAATAACGGATAGCTTTTACAAACAGTCATCTTTCCTGATAAAGAATGGTTTTGTAAAATTGGGTAGGTATTGAAATTCAAAATACAAGAATTTTGAGTAGTAAAAA
>SMLS01072876.1:0-16122 GCA_004785975.1 Popillia japonica
GGTGATCTCCTAATGCACATTTTTGGTTTCAACAAGATGGAGCTCTCCCCCATTTTGCTCATAATGTCCGCGATTATTTGAATGAAATTTTTCCGGAACGTTGGTTCGGACGTAGAGGAGCAATCGAATGGCCAGCACGTTCGCCAGATCTCTCGCCATTAGATTTTTTCTTTTGGGGTCACTTGAAATGTCAAGTGTACAAAAATCATCCCCATAATCTTGAACAATTGGAAGAGAGAATAGTTCAAGAAGCCAATCGCATCACTCCAGAACAAATACAAAATTCAGTAAGAAATTTTACTGACCGTTTACATTTTTGTGAAATTGTAAGTGGAGAGCATTTTGAACAATTATTGTAATCGCAACCTGAATAGACAGGTATCTTGATTTTACTGTATTAGGACACTTTTTTAATTTTTTAACTGTTTTCTTGTGAATGAAAATAAACATCTTAATACTTCCTGAACGTAGTTTTTTATTTTGCATTCAAAAGTGCTAAAAAAATCTGGGCATTCTGTTTAAAAAAAAAGTTGGACGTATTGCCGATTAAACCGGAAGTGAAAAAAATATAAGCTGTATTGCATAAAATGCATTTATATTAACTATACTCCCATACCAAATTTCAGAAATCATAATTTTCAAATAACAAAGCTATTCGACCGTTCCGGGACTTTTTACTAACGCTGTATATTAAATCGTTAACTTGTCGATATTTTTGTTTTATTGATTTTTGATAAAGGCATACATACATACATATGTATCTGTACAAATCAAATGTACTAAAAGACATATATGCTCCTGATATTTTACTTGAACAAAATACGCCAACCGTTCCAATCGTTTGATAAGCGTTTCACAATGATTTTAAAACCTGCAACAACATCCAATGGTTTATCAGAATTGGTAATACTTCTCTGCACGAACGCTTATCTTTCGCTGCGCATGCTCCTGATACTTCCAACCGTTGGCAAAGGCTGCAAAAACGAAGCTTTTGTAAATAAAAATGATGATGTGTGACTGCAAAATCTGTAAAAATTTAGGCAGTTATGGAACTTATAGAACACGAGTTATGGCCAGTGTGTTAAAGACTTTTATCAACATACAACTGTACATTCTTGTGTCATTTTCTTCTTGCATCCAATTTGCCCTATAGCTCATTTAACTAAAATGAATATTACCAATCGTCATTCTGTCAGCAAGTATTTGAAAATATCTTCTTCATATTAATCAACAGTGCTGAGTTTAGGTGATTAATTTGAATATATATATCATATCTCACTCAACTCTCTCAATAAGGAATATTCAACTCAATCAGGAGGTAATGATTTATCAGTACACTTATTTAATTGTGCTACGCGTACAGCTGAGCTTTCAAATACCACATCAGAAAATAGTGGTGCTGAGAAGTTAAATACCAACATTTATAAAATTTGATATGTTTATTCAAATAAAAGGTAGGTCGACTTACTGTCGAATATTTTTGGAAACTAATACCTTGACATTTTCTTCCCTGAAGTAAAAACGATAGAATTTCATTCAAATGTGTTCCTTATTTCTTGGACATTAATCAAATTATTATAAGTATGGAGTATGTATATAGAATTCAATATAAAAAATCAAATCGAAGACAATCATCTATTACTTTATTTCTTTCACCTCGGATGAAATTGAAACTAAAAAGTTTTCATGAAGATATTGTGATTTTCTCTATAAAGTTTCATCCAACATCATATCATCTTTCAAAAATTTAAAAGAAATCTAAATTTCTTGAATGAAAAAAATAGAGTATCGTCACATATAAACAAGTTCCGAAAAATCAGACATTGTTTGATGATGTACAACCTACCCCACGTAAGGTGACTGACAGAGACGGACTGCCGCGGAGGTCACGCAGGGTCACAGGCTGCACTTGTTGGTAAACACATTAATTGTGTGCTCGCGCTGTGATGCCTGGAGGTTCATTTCTTCTGGGCATCGCTGATCAAAGAAGCCCGCAACCACGTGAATATAGCAATCCGGTGCCAATGAGGACGTTTCCGTCTTTGTCTGTCTCTTGCGCCGCCGCAATCAGGCGCTACACCAAGCAGTACAGCCACTGGAGCCGTAACAACTAACATTGAACATAATGAGCTCCGGTATAGGTCCCAACGCGAAAACATCCGACCGCAAGGCATATCGTTAGATTTGAAAAACAATTTTGCACTTTAGATTACTACTAGATTTAAAAATCTATAGGCCTTGTTGTCTGATAGGAAATAGCGGTATTAGGGTTTGTATTTTAAGAAAAATTGCATCTGAATTATTTCAAATCAACTTCGAATGTTAACCAAAAGTCGGTATGGTACTATGCGTTTGTGGCACATTACATTCTAATAGTTTTCCTAACAATTAATGAGCTTGATTGCTACTAATTCAAAGGCCATGATCTACTACTACTTCATCTGCGTTTTGACAAACATACTTATAAACGAAACAATGTTCGAGATTAACGAGTTTTAGTCCGTCTACCTAACTTTGCACTATTGCAGTATGAAAGTGAATAACTACAAAATTTTATATCCAAAAACAATTGAAAACACAAATTCGTAAACAAATTGGAAGATAAAATCATGATAATAAATCATGGTCAGGAATTTCTATATGCATAAATTTACAACACCGTCAATAAAAATATATGTATGTGACCTTGAACTTATTCCAATCATACAGATAGAATCTTCATTATTTCCTCTAAATTACTTCTAACGATACCTTACAAACATCCATATCCAATTCGACGCAACAATCCAAATACACGACACCAAAATACGTTACTCTAGTGACGATAAAAAAAGAGTACCTCTTGGCAAACGTAAGGATGTCACATCTAAAGCTACGACTTCCTGGAGACGTTGCAAGCGCAAAGCAGACACGAGTTAAATTTAACGCAGAGGTTTGCATTAGAGCTGCATGATTAAATTCAGAGCAGGTATTCGCAACCGACAATTCAATAATTCCAGACATGAAAGCCGAAAACTAAATGTGAGGGTAAGACCTTAACCGCAGATTGAATATTTAGCTTACACATTTTCATAAGCAGGTATGTACATGTATGTATATATATCCGAAATTGTTTTAAGAATAAATTGTAAACAGCTTTTGTTCAAGCAGGTTGCTATTTCTAAAAAATATTATATAACTATTAAACAGTAAATTAAAATGAGACTTTTTAACAGAGTATAGCAGTCAGCACAATTAATGCAATGAAAACAAACACAAGTGATCAAGAATTTTCGTATACAGGAGTTTAGTAGGTACATATGTTCGTCATTCTTAATTCATCAGATGCAAATGTGACTCAACAAAATTAAATACACCAAATTTTGGAAATTTTAACACCCCTGGTAACTTTCAATGATAGTGACTTTTAGTCTGTCCACCGCCTGAGTAGAAAATGTGAAAATATTCGATGTCTTTAGGGATCTGCCATATTATGTAATCCAGCATGAATAAATGAATTTGATTTGGATCTTTCTTTGTCAGGGACGGAAATAAATATTTTACCAGTTTGCAAAGTCTCTTCCCTCTTATACCGTCAAACGGAGTGAAGTCCGCAGTTTATTTCCAATTACTCCTAAATACTGGAATATATTTCAATAAGATTACAAATATAGATTTCCTATTAATTAAACCAACAAATGTGTTTTAGATGTCGAAAATAATAATTTTGCATTTGCATTCTAACATCTAATCGCAAAAAATTATTAAATCCAAACGGTCGAATTCACCCCGCTATTTCCGCTTTTTTTTTGAAAAAATAGATATTTAACCGTTCTGAGAATTAAATTATTAATTATTATTATATACAACTCTTCTTATTATTTATCAATCACATACCTTGATGCAAGATTGATTATGATGGATCTAGTTCCAAAAGGAAATGAGTTCAGATATTTAATTAAACTCGTGGTCTTTTAAATTGTTGTTCATTTCTCATGTTGAACTTTCGTTCACTTTTTACATTTACTACACAAACGCTCACATTTATTGCACTGTCGCTAAACAACTGCCGGCAAGAAATTAGCTGATTACGCGTTCGTATTTGCCATGAGCAAGAAAATGTTTGGAGATGCAGGTTTGATCGACTTTACCCCCGCTGATCGACGTCACCCCATTTGACGGTATCTTATATCTCTACTATATAGATATGGCTACAACCGGAAGACGGTCTGACAGTCCTGGAATCCTATCCATCCTATTCATAATATTCAATAATATTCAAACAATAGACTATTTCTTCGACAAGAACAACCATTTTTGCAACATACCAGACGATTTCGCTCGAAATATCAGGCGATAAAAACTGTTTGCCCAGGAGAAGTTGGTGCATTTCTTTGAAATCTACGTATCTACTCAATTAATAATTCATTAGAACAATAGCGTAACGAGCAGGCAGGGGAAGGGACCAAACAAACTAGAATTTCCAGAAATTTTTAAAAATTTATTTTAATTGTTTTCCGGGAGATATGTTTGGAAAGGTTTGCACCGTTTCCGACAGAAAGCAAATCGAGATAAACGCCTTACGCAGTCAAAATACATAAATACCATAAATAAAGAACCCCTACAACTCCTGCTTGAAGCCATTATTCAATTACACGGCATTTAATTGCTTGTTAGTTTTCAGAATCCAGAAAGGAGCTAAGAACAATCTACCTTTGCACTCAGAGAAATTTATCTACGGGCACCTTCTTGTGTTCAAAAATTGACTAGATTTTCTCCATAATTTTTATACTATTGATTGTTAACTCTTCTTTTCTAACCTACTTGCTCTAGTTCGCTTTTTTGTGTAACCAATTTTCTTGAGGTAAGCCTTGTTCGTAAAACAGAATTACTAAGAATCAATCTAAATAAATAAAACCATTTATTTTGATAATACATATGTATGTACATTGTTAACTTAAATTAGACTAGATACAAGATCCATTAAGGGTTTTCTTCACTACGACGGTCTTATCTATTGTAAGTACCCTTAATCATTTAATCATAATTGATCTCCAAACTTCTGATAAAATTTTGTATATTTTTTGGGACCATCGCTCTAACATCAGCTAATTGCAACTGCTTCTGTGGTGTGGTAATACCCCCCTTTGCCCAGCGACATTTACTTTATTTTCTTGTTGGCAATACTTCAAAGGGTTGAAACCAGTAAACAAAGCAGTAATAGTAGTAGTTCCTTTTATTGATGTCTTAGCTTTCCGATTGTGCCGGGATATCTTCTGTTGGCGCAGTCCATGGCTATATGCTGAGGGGTTTGAAAGGGTTGCCCGCAGCTGCAACCAGGGTCACCAACAAGTCCACATTTGTATTTCCAGTATACTGAGTCCTGCCGTAGTTGGTTGAATGCGGTTGACAACCGTCCAGTTCCGTCTGCTGGCATCAAGCCCAGACCAACTGGGTTGGTTGCCTCCAACTTTTCTCTCAAGCATCAGTCGAATTGAAATTCTCGTCAATGGTTTGTTCGCCAAGTTTCCATTGAAGCTTTGATTTTAACCTTGCGGTTCTGGTGAATAGAGAGCAAAGCATTATTGCAGCACTTCAGCCATTCCTTCAACAGTAATACTCGCCCACCAAACAAATCAGAATTAGTGTTGTGGTTTTAAGTACACTCGCATCCGCTCCTCTGCGCTTTATGATGTTTTGTGGAAAGTATTACTGCTAATCTTAAGTTTGTAAGTTGTTTTATAAAGATGATTTTCTGATGGCAATTGATCTATCGATCATCACGCCAAGGTACTTTGGGGTTGGATTGTATACCACAAGTTGCGGTTTAAACATCACTTTTGGTGCGTATTGTACTTGCCTGTTACAGAGATGGAAACAAGCAAACTCTGATTTTCTGATGTTGGGCTTTAACCGAGTTGTCCATTTTCTCTAGATCGCTTGAAAACTCTTCCTCAGACGACAGGCCTGACACATCATAGCTATAGCTAGCCATGTCATCTGCGACAATAATTTTTTTTGAGATGGTCGTTGGTATGTCCGAGATGTACATATATGTATATTAAAAAGTGATGGTGCCAAGACTAACCCCTGTGTTAGACCATCTTTTAGTCTATATTTACTGCTACTTTCCCCATTCAAGTGGACGTGAACAAATCTATTGAACAGCATATTGTTCAGTAAGTTGGCAAGTGTTTTAGAGTTGATGCAATGTAGTTTCACAGCATTGTTAGTTGAATTCATGCTTGGCGTTTTCAAAAGATTGTTATATGTATATGAGTTCTGGTAGCGTCTTTTTACACACTCTTAGCCAATTCTCTTAAAGATACATATGTACATATTTCTCTGTGAAAGGTAGTAATTAGGGTAAAAGCACTAGTTCTGGATCTACCTAAACGTATTAGCTGATTGCGGAAGTGTGAATTATACAAACTAGCTACTTTACCTACAACTTATTAATTAATCTCTTGACTAATTTCTAAGGTCACTTACATTTACAAAAATTGCAGTTCAGTACGCATTTTTCCTGAAAAAGTAGAAAGTAGCGTTTGATCCACAATTGGACCACCGGCACTAGTTGAGGATCAAGTAACGAAAAGCAGTTTGCTTCTATATACTGATAGAAAACAGCATAAAGATCATATACATAAAGTACGCATGAGCTCTGAACTATATACAGAAGTAATTACAAATTTTTACATTAATTTACCTTAATTTCTCCGTGAAATTTCTGCCAATAAATGGAACAAACGCTCTTGCATAGCTAAACTGGCTTCTCTGATTCACAAGAAATGATATGGTATGCTGTCATGTGTAGTAAACATACTACTACAGTCATCCATCGTCTAACTGCAGTACACTACAACTAAGAGTACTGTGAGATTCAAAAAGATTGTCAATTTCTTGCCCGTAGATAGTGGCAAATAAGAGAAAAGGAACTACAACACGAACGCCAATGTCACAAAATATCACGAAAATTAATTCAGTGTATCAAATGTGTATGTAGGTAGCTTCACTTATTAAAATGGTAAGAAGTATAGATACATTTTTCAGGAAGACAATTTCTTTACTACGACAATCATTTTGAATCTCACTTTACAGGTATTTTGACCCACAATTAGTGCCCGATCCACAACTAGTGCCCTTACCCTATATCTAGGGTCATTAAGATCTTACAGATTACGGAAGACTTAGTGAAAATATGAAGTTTTTCTATCAAAAAATGTAATTATGTCTACTAAGTATTTTCTCTAGGAAACTCCATATATCCAAAAAATGCTATTTAATTGAAAATAAACTTAAAACTATAATTAATTAAAACTATGGAAAGAAAAATGGAAGCGGAGTTGTAGTTGTAGCACTATTTGCACAATGGTGACTGACAATCTATATGACAGATTGAGTGCCATTTTATAATGCAAAAAATGAATCAATAAGCGTCAATATAAATAATAGCTCAAAAATAAAATTACATTTGACCAGGTACCAGGTTTGACAGGTATTTCACTGCTTCAGTCTATTAAATAAATAAAGTTTTAAAAGTGCTACGCATTAAAATAATTATCGAACACTGTGTATACAAGATATCAATTTATCCCCTTTATAGATGATCCACCTTTCATAACATGTACCCTAATTGCAACCACCAATTACAGGTTTTATTTTAAATTAAAACAAAATTAAATATTAGGTAATTGTGGTTACCAACTCCAAAAAAAGAAAGATATTTCTATTTTCTTACGATGAATCGATCTAAATTTGAAATGATATCAAAAGGGGGTAGTGATAATAAATGGTAAGAAACCCCTGGTAAATGGTGGGGCTGCATATAAAGCATGAAGTTATGGACGCGTTGGTCAGTTTTCTCTGTGCATTAGTGACTGTGTTGTGGTTGTGTTTTTGTAGAGTGTGCCGAACTGCAAGTCCTCCTAATAGGAAAAAACATAGAGAAGAAACATGCGTCAAAGTGTAGCACAGGTAGATTGTACAGAATATACATATAACCTGTTGTATTTATTTGAGTGGTTTTTCTTGTATAATATGTTTAATTAAGAATTTCTACGGCAATTTATCAAAGCGATCTTATAGAGTACGCAGGTTGTTTTGAAGAGATTTATATTATTGTGCATGTTAAATATTTATTTTCTTTCTGATAAACCGAGCTTCCGCTTCAAGACATGAATTAATAATATAAGCTTTTTACGTAATACTCTTATTCTTTTTGAGTAACGTATTTAATTTGAATATAGTATGGTGAATTGATCAATTAAAGAATATTTTCTTTTTGGCTTTCTTATAAGAAATAATTTTGTTATAAATATTTGATCTACATAATTCAAGAAAGGAAATTACTTTTTAGGTCGAATTTAAAATCCACTACGACGAAATTTAAAAACCACTTTCGTTTTCATCCGGATAAATAAACACCGTTGCGCCTCACCTGGATGCAAAAATAAGATGTTTTTGAAAGACTAAATTTTGTTTAGGGAAATCGGTATTTTCTTGAAAAAATAAATCCTTACCATTAGTAGTACTTAGTAGTGATTTGTCGATTTATTTCCTTTGCTAAACAACATTTATCTGTTTGATCTTATTTTGATAGCCTTGAATAAATTTTCAGATAACTTTGAAGGCGGCGATTTTAGATATACATACATATGTAGGCATGCACGTATTTAGATTCGTCGATTTCTTTAGATGTCGTGTTGATTATTTTCGTATTTTTGCAGAGTCCGAGGTTTGCAATACATGAACAATTTTATAAGACTATGACATAGACGTGAGGTATTTTGCGCATAAACAAAATGAAGCAGTTTATGCAAAACTTAAACATAAAATAGAGATTTTAATACTATAACCGCACTACATATTAATTGCAGAGGTTTCCAAAGAGTTCTTAATATAATCTAATAATATAACTCTGAAGAACTTCTATACATCAATGACTTTTTTTTTACTCTTTTACTCTTCAGTATCGCACAGATCTTTTTTCTTCAAGCAAAATAACTCACGTTCATTGTCAACAAAATATCAATGGTTTTATTTGGTAAAGACGTATTGGGGTTTATAATAGAACTAATATACTAATAGATACACTGAGCGGACGTATTTCTGAATCAGTCTAAAGCTTTCAATAGTGTGGTAAACTTCAATATTCTGCTCACAAAACTGGAACAAATGGAGTTATGAAGTGTAGCCCATAAAATATTCAAAGTTTATTTTAGTATTATCGTACCGCAATGTATTCAAATAAATTCCAACAATAAACTATTGAAATTTCAGTACTTGCAAGCAGAAAGAGGCATACACTAAAATTGTATATTTGCCCGAAGCGAACAATAACTTTATTAAGATGTATGTATTCAGATGACAGATCCATTATTGGTTTAGAACAAAACAATAAAACATTTTCCAGCAAATTATACGTATGTAATTTAACGTTGGACAAGGCATTTGACTATAAAAGTAGGTGGAAATGTAGACGTATTTATGACCTAACCAAATTAACAAATGATTACTTGTTTCATAATAAGAATCATATAAATGTAAATAGAAAAAGTAAAATTTCAATAGCATAAAACCAAATTACATAAATAAGTATATACTTAAACACTAAAAACCGAAATTCAAATATTCCTGCATAGAATAAAAGCTGTGTAGGTTTAAAATCTGCATTAATCCGTATATTTTTAATGACAACAGCTAATTTGTTATAAAGAAAATCCTTCACATTTTAGATTAACCTCAAAAGCTAATACTTTTATTTTTTGAGCAAACGAATAATTCGCTTTTGTAATATAAATATTTTTAGTATGACGCATCATAAACCAATCAAAACACACCCATAAGCGTGCATAATCGGGCGTTTATCGCACGGCGTGCTATAAAGGTTGCTTGGTAACAGCCAATCCCAAGCGTTTAATAGTCCAGTGAAATGTCAGGAAATGTCAAATGACATATAGGTACATGTCAGTGGATAATATGTATTGGAATTATTGATTATTGATTTGGACTTTGCAGGTATTAAGCTTAATTCAGCTTCAGCAGCTAGTTTTTGAATTTCTGTCGATATTATTAATACAACAATGTGCTTAATAATTAAGTGAAATGTCAAATCACATAATATTATTGTTGCATTTATACTAAAACATATCGTATGACACAGTGCATAATTAGCTTTTAAAGCACTCGTAACGTTAAAGCCACTCCGCTTCGCGTCGTGGCTTTAAACTCGTTACTCGTGCTTTAAAAGCTCGATTATGCACTAGTGTCATAATATACTATTATCTTGTCAGCCACATTTCCCCAAAATATACATAATTCCATATCGTAAACGTGTTTTAATACAAACGAAGTAAATCGCTCTATAAATTCATTCCTACACCAGTTCTTAAACATCCAAGACCAAAGAGTGGTGTAGCAAGTGTTCGTTGCGGCAAAATGCTGTCAAAACCGAGCTTCAATCTTATGTCAACCACTAAACCCAAAAAATGTTCAGTCTAATTCTCTGGAGAAGACAAACTATAGCAAAAATCTTTGTGTTAGAGATATTTAGTATTAGACCATTTCGTTCACCATTTATTTGACCGATCTAGTTACCAGTATGTATAGAGGTATTCTTCACGGCACTCGATGTTAAAACACAACTTGTATCATTAGCATGTTCTGCCAATGTCCAATTATTCAATTTTTCGATAAATAAGGAAGCTGCAGTCGTCATATCATTAAATTATATTATAGGTTCACTGTTTTTGCTTATCTACAGGATGTTTCCTAAGGTAACCGACTAACTTACACAATTTCTCAATTCCTTTCTGTTCTCGAGTTCCATTTTCAGCTGTAAGCTAACAGTTCAGTAGTAAGAGTAAAGTTTTGAGTGCTTTAACACACAAATAATATGCCTTGGAAGAATTAACAATAATATGGTGTACTCTTTTAGAAACAACATCCCTTGCAGTTCGCATAGAAGCTGCTGTATTAACATAATAATAATAATATGATATATTTGTCCAACAGTTTACCAGTTACAGGACAAAATACATATTAAATACATACATACAATATATAAACAAACATGAAATAAAGAGCAAAAAATTACAAATAATTAATAAATGAATTAAGAAGAAAAGAAAATATCGTCATAGTGCAGATTCGCAGCCCGACACATCGTTAGCAGTGGAGAACTTTGAAGTATATTGGTCCTAGAGAAGGGTAAAAAAAGGTGGGAGAATAACGAGAGGAGATTCTAGGAGTTAAGAAGTTCAAACAAGAAAGAAGGTATGGAGAATCAATCCATCCATTAGAGAGCTTCCATATGAACTTTGCCACCTGAACTTCTCTGCGGTAGCTTAAATACTGAACACCGTGTGCTTTTAAGAGTAATGTGTAATCTACACCACACTGAGGATATATTGTAGTAGTTTTGAAAGAAAGGCATTTTAGAAATCTACGCTGCACTTTTTCAATGGAGAGCTGTAAGTAAATGTATTTTGGCAACCAGACTTGTGAAGCATATTCTAACTTGTTAACAAGCGCTAGCATTCTCAATAGCGACATGTTGTTAAAATATTTAGAGCAGCGTATAACGAAACCCAATATTCTTGAAGCTGAGGCACAAATATAGTTTATATGATTGGAAAAGTTTAGACGACAATCAAAAAGTATTCCAAGATCTTTGACACTTTCGACCTTTTTCAACAAATTATTTCCAACAGAGTAAGTTGATGGTATATGTAGCAACATTTGCTAATATTTAATTTGAAACGGAAGTTGGAACACCATTCTGATAAAATATTTATATTTTGTTGAAGATTTCCATCATCATTCCAAGTCTTTATAGAAGAGTATATTTTGAGGTCGTCCGCATAAGCAAGAACAGGGCACGAAAAAGATTCAAGAGGATCATTAACAAAAAGAGTAAAAAATAAATGGCCCAAATTGGAGCGACCCCATATTGCTGGTCGAACTATAGACGTTCTCCAAAATGTAGTGCAGTGTACTCAGCTAGGGGGTCGCCAAACATTTTTTTTTTCGTGTTAGATGTTAATAAAAAGTCTTACAAAATGTTATCGTTTCATTTCTCATGTGAAGCTATCACATTGCCAAAAAATTAAGCTAAACACTTCTTCTGAGTGTAACACTTCTAATGTCGCTGAGTATATTATATGTAGAAATGTTTTCGGCTCGAAACAAAGGGAATTTTATAGGACAGTGTTTTATGCGCGAAAAAGTCGTATAGAGAACTGATTGGACTACATGAAACCAATCACAAACGAAATATTTGGGATGGATGAAACTACAGTAAAAATCAAACTCTAGAAATCCGCTTGTATAACTTAACAATTTGGATTAATAATGTAAATTTAATCATAGTTTCCAAAGCAATAATCTTGAGTTTGGTGATAGATCTCCCTTTAAAATTTAGTTATCATGTATCTCTCTTGCTGCAAAATGCGTATAGAGCCTTAGGATTGCTTTTCTTCAATAGACATATAGTAAATCAGAAGTCTAAAACAATTTTCTGTGATCGTTAAGTAGATTGATTGACTGGATATGCAACAACGTGATTACATGCGTGCGGTGTAAAAAGATTTAAAAATCATAACATACGACATCCTATCTGGTATAAGAAATTAGATATAGAACTGCTAATCATAACTATTAGACGGAGAAGATGAACCGAAAGTTACAAACGGTCTCTCTCTTACAATACATCAAAATACCTTCATGCAGTGTTATTTGTCTGGCAGCATATAACGGTTGTAAAATTTAAAAGAACGTATGGCAGTTTTTTGTTTAGGGAGTAATCTACCGTTTCGCTGAAATTTGTTTAGTTATTTTTATTATACATATGTGACTAGGTTGTCATTACTATTTGCTGTTCCATTCCATTAATTTTTAATACTGAAGTACTTAGATAATTTGATGATTCTTCTAGAGACTACTATTGCTTATCTCTTCTTTTATTTATGTATGTACATAGATTCTATGTTTGGTAGAACACACAATCTAGGAATTAACCCTATGAAAGTCTAAATACAGTTCTAGCATTACTATTTCGGTATCTTTTTGTTTTGTATATATTAAAGCATGTGCTAAATGATATATTAACGCATGTAGATTGCAAATTTTGTAAACAACTCATATGAAACGTTTTGGCCTAATTCAAATCAGCATAAAATATAGACATACATATATATAATGTCATTTTCATTATATATTTATTTTACAAGCTTCGATCTAACTTTCTGGTGAATAGAAATATTTAGTATCAATCCAAAGACCCATAAGCACTTGTTAATAATTAAAAAATATAACATTGACGCTGCTTGTATATAATATTTAGTCATGCGGTTGTATTTAATGACATAAATATTTAGTAGTTTTTTTTGGTAATTTTTTTTAACACATACATTTAAAACAGTCTTTCCTTTTCCATCTTATTAAGAGACTGCATCTACGGATCTCAAACAACATAAAATTCGACATTCGAAACGTGAAAACCGCAAAATAGAATCTGAAGCTTGCAGGCTCTTTTAATACCACAGAATGCGTACAGTCTGCGTCCGCCTGGCAGTCGCAGCGGCTTTCTCGCTACCATACAGTTTATTAATGATCTATTATTAAAATAATGCAAGAAAACCTGGCAGGATGAAAGGATGCCGCTTATTTCATGCCTGTCTAAATTTAAGTTCTTATCATTTCTTGATGTAAATGAGAGGCGTAGGAATGACGCGATGGGCCCGATCATAGGTTCTGCGTTATATGTTGTGTTGTGTTGAGAACATATATGTACGTATGTATGTATGTATATTGTGTATTTGTATGTGCGCAACTTGCCTTAAAGCACGCTGTGAGTCCATATAAGAACGTAGAATAAATGTCAAGACATTTGCTGGTAAATTAGAAGCTAGCGATTAAAATATGCGAATAAAATGTTAATGTTAGAATGACAGTTAACGGAAATCTAATTATTTTATATAAAATTACAAGTAACTGTAAAAAATACTTCATATAGCGTTATATTTCTGATATATTACTCTTGAGTTTTTGTAAAAAATGGGTGTTGTGAGTTTAGAACATAACGGCATCATCCAGTAGTTAACAGAAATAGTTTAAACCTTCTGAACTGTAAAGCAAATTTCCTTAAAGAATTTCAAACTTTGAACTAGTAAATTACGGTAATAGTAATCCAACCAATAAATCCATAATCCATAAAGACATATCCTGCTCAAACAAGGCCAGAGATCACCAGGACATAGCGAATGATGCAAACAGTCAAAATCAAAATAATAAAAAGCTTCCATGGAAAAGCACTATTGACAGAAGCCGAAACGAAGACCTATGAAATGAACGCAAAATATAAGACGAATAGGTAAGAAGAAGAAAATGTTGGAACAGAAACAGGTAGGCAGAATGAACGATGCTAAACTAGTAAAAAGTGCCAAAATATCGTCTTGTTACCTATTTTCTCACATAGCCTGCTTATCACTTGTAGAAAGGAAGAAGAAGAAGAAGAGGAGGATATTGCTGTAATGTAAAAAGTGGATAAAAATCTGAAGCTAATAGACTGTTCTTTTTATAATCCATGTCAAATTTCTTTGGCATTGGTATATGTACAAATATTAGAACAAAATTGAGAAAACTATGAAATCATAGAAGACTTTCAAAAAAATATAGACTCTGCGGCATTATCTGAGTCCTCGTAGGAAGAACTATTGGAGATATTTGTATTAGGAAGGAATAGTGTATCTAAATTTAAAAAAAAAGCTGAATCCCAAACACTGAAATGAAATCCCTTCGAAATGTGAAAAGAAACAAAAAAACAAAAGTATTTGAACAAAATCAATTGAACAAACAATATAAGAGAAGTAACTTTTTGGGGTCCATAACACAGCCTAAAGTAAAAACTTATTAATTACAATTTGGTGTAAAACTCATTTCTTCCACGCCTCTCAGGCTTGCTTACAATTTTATTTGCTATAGAACTTTTTATAACCGAAAGTTATACAAACACATTTTCTACCCCGAGTTGCAATTTGAATGAATGCCAAAGAGGGTTTTACCTATCACGAACACAATGTAGGACTAACTATAACTATGTAGATATGTATCAATGACAAAAGATCGATTTTACTGCGACACAAGAAGCTGTGTTAAATGCAATATTTTGGTAGAGAAAAGTTACAAAATAAACTGCGGGTCCACTGCAACTTCAGTAACAACTTTCCGTTTGCGTTGGGGATCAGATGAAGATAGTTGTAATTATAATATCCAAAACTTTAACAATGTTTTCCAAAAGTCACTGCCGCGTATTACAAACGTTGGAAAAAAGAAAAACACTTTTGGTACTTGCTACATTTCTATTATATTCATGTAACTCATACAACTAACCTTCAGGTTTGTTAGAAATATATCTGGTTCTGTGGAATATAACTTTTAGTGCACTTAAATGGAAACGACAGAAATTAAACATACATATTTGTGTATGTAGGTTTATAGCAGTAGGAAGTTGATGACAACTTGATTCCGGAAGAGCATTTAAATGATTTGCAAAAAGAAAGTATAAGGAATGCGAGGGTACTTCCTGCATAAGTGCCTACGAAAAAAACTGAATTACAGATTTATTGCCTGCATTTATTCGAAAGTCTTAAATGTCGGGGAAAAAATTCAAACAAAATTTTATCTATGCTTTGTTGATAGACAATAATATTAAGTGATAATTTAATCAAGGAAGTGTGCTTTAGTGGTTGTTTTTATTTGTGCCAAATTGGGAAGAACATGCACAGAAAAAAGTTTTATTTTGCAATGGATTTACATGAAAATCAACAAAACAATAACTTTTTTTGTTAAAATATAAATGTACTTTACATTTTACTCTAGATTTTTTACAATGTTCTCTAGCTTCAGGCCATTGCGAAAATTGATCAGTTTGAAGATATTCATTTGATCCAGTTTCAAGATATCTGTTTTTTTTGTGGTTTTGGAACTCCACTACTGGATCTTTCTTTTCTAGTAAGATTGACAGGTCCACGATTGCATAAGTGTTCAGCCAAATTTGTCTTGAAGGTAAGTAAAGGAAAAATTTTATCTTGCTGGCTAAGCTGAGATTTAATTCATCTATCCAGTATCCATGCGTTGACT
>SMLS01072877.1:0-17639 GCA_004785975.1 Popillia japonica
GCCGTGATGAAAGCCACCGAAGAATTTAACTGCAGATGGTGTGCACTTGTGACAATAGACGTCAAAAATGCGTTCAACTCTGCTAGCCATGCCCTGATTATGCGGGAGTTGTCCAGAAGAGGCGTCTCAGTCTACTTATGGAACCTCATTTCGAGTTACCTTAGTGACAGGAGCATTGAAATTGATAGGGAACATTCGATGAAAGTGAGTGCGGGGGTCCCGCAGGGATCGGTTCTCGGGCCAGTTTTGTGGAACATCCTGTATGATGGCGTGTTGGGGCTGGATCTGACGGTGGACGCTGGGACGGTTGGGTTCGCGGACGATCTAGCACTGATCGTCGGTGCAAGAGACGAAGACGCGCTCATGGCAAACGTGAACAAGTGCCTCAAACAAATTAGTGCATGGATGGCTGCCCACAAGCTCACCCTAGCACCGGAAAAGTCCGAAGCGGTCCTTGTAAGGGGTGGAAGGATCAGGGAACACGTGTCTTTTGACCTGGATGGAGTAAGGATAACACCGAAAAAAGCGATAAGGTACTTGGGCATTGTTATCAACGACAGGGGGACCTTCGGACAGCATATTGAGATGGTGACAACGCGTGCTGAAAACACCTTAGCGAAAATCGCAAAGCTAATGCCGAATATAGGGGGGCCTTGTAGCGGGAAAAGAGCAGTTTTATGCAGCGCACTACATAGTATTGTCCTATATGGAGCGCCAGTGTGGGTAGAAGCACTAGCCATAAATAAGCACAAACAACTGCTTATAAGGACCCAGCGGAATGTGCTACTGCGTGTGGCGTCTGCCTTCAGAACGGTGTCAGCGAGTGCACTACAGACGATCACCGGTATTTTACCTATAGACCTCATGGTCCAAGAAAGAGCCGCCCTTTACTTGCAGGATGGGGCCGATGGACGACCTGGACGACTTAGAGAAGAGGCCAGACAACAGTCACTGGAGGCGTGGCAGACCCGGTGGAACGCAGAAAGTGAGAAAGCGCAATGGACGAAGCACCTGATAAAGGATATTAAAGCGTGGGTAATGTGTGCGCACCGCAAACTGGACTACCATCTGACCCAGGTCCTCACAGGGCACGGCGTCTTTAGGTCCTACGCCAAGAGATTTGGAAAGGATACTGTGGAGGAGTGCATATACTGTCAAGAGGTAGACACAGTACAACACACAGTCTTCGAGTGCCCGAGATGGAATGACGCCCGAATGGGGACCTTCATAGAACTTGGAACCAGACTTAGTAGCCAAAACCTGATAGAAAATATGACTGCAAGTGAGAAGAAATGGAACACCATACATAATATGTTGAAGACCATTATGAAAAGGAAAGAAGAGGAGGAGAGAGAGAGACAGAGGACTGTGGCACGGGAACAAGGACGCTGAGTGGGAAAGAAAGTGACCGGAGCAAAAGATACCCGAACTCCTAATCCTTAGTTAATCTAAGGGACGGGAGATGTAGGAGGAACAACTTTACGAAGAAAAGACAGCCCGTCACTCTTGATGCTATGTCTGTCCAGACGGTTCCAAGAATGACATGAGTAGGGCGGTTCAAAAGGGCCACTTGTGCCGACTGCGGTCGGCCTACGTCCTTGAAAAAAAAAAAAAAAAAAAAAAAAAAATAATAATAATAATAATAATAATAATAATAATAATAATAATAATTTAATAATCCCTACAGGTGTTATATCCAATTAGAGAACCATTTATAAATATCAGCAAGTAATGTCAACCTAATAATAATTGATGGTAACAATACTTCATAAGTACTACAATTGATAATACTTAAATACTAAAGAAAAAAATAAAAAAGAAAGGAAGAAAAAATAAACCACCATAGAACGGGAAAAGAAGCGATTCTACAGAAATTAAATGTGATTATCAAAGCGCTACAAAGCTGTATTTCTAATTGAGGAGAAGGGATCAGCATTAATGTCACACAGGTCAGATATCCGGTTACAGCACGAATACAACAGGAAAAGAGATTACCTGTATTCCTGTTGTCCAATACATTGGTTCTAGCTAGGTCACAATAAAATGTAAAAGCACATCTAGAGCCTACACGATGTACCAAAAAATTACATTCCTTTAGTAACATCGGACAATCTGCACTATTGTGTAGCATCGAAAAGAGAAATTTGAGTATTGAGCGAATTCTTCGACTATACAGGGATGCAAGATTATGTTTATTTAAAAGGACATTGTAGTCGTAGTTTCCATCAGGATAAATCGCTCAAATTACAAATGCACAAATTTCAAGAATTTCCTCTGCACAGACTCTATAGAATTAATGTGTGTTCCATAAGCAGAATGAGAGCTGCATACTCCAACCGGAATCTAATCATAGACCAGTTAAATTATGAAAATTTCCACAATTACGGTAGATAAAGCCATAGATCCTATAGCACTTCGATACCAAATTGACCATGTGCTCCGAGAATGATAAGGGCGGATCGAATAGTACACCCAAACCAGTGATCGACGCAGAGATGATGAGACGCAAGATGCCTGCAACATTATTCCCTCAATACTGTACTGATATGTAATAAGCTGCACATCCTTAGTATAGGTTACGGTAGAGCATTTGGATATATTGAGTCATAGCCTGTTAATCTTCGCCCATACCAAGATCCGGTCTACAGCCTGCAGGATGATACACTCAGTTGCGGAATTAATTGAGGAACAAACTTTTATATCGTTGTCGTACAGAAGAATTCAGGAGTTTACAGTATATATAATGTCATTCACAAATAGGAGGCACAGGAGGGGGCCAAGATTTAAGCCCTGTGCTATGACGGAGGTCGTCGATTGCTCGATGGAAGTAGAAGTAATATAACAAACCTGGAAGTGTCTATTAAGTCAAATACGATTTCAATAAGACACTTAAGGGAGCCGAAAATCCACATGACTCCAACTTTTATAGAAAGACCGAATGGTCAATCTTGTCAAATGCTTTCTGGAAGTCAAGATAGATTGTATCCACCTGACCCCCTCCATCTGTGAAACACGCTAAATTTGTAACCGTAGAGCGCTGACGTACAAATCAGTGTTGGTCACTTGATATTAGACCACGAAATTGAGAGTAAAAATGCAGAAACAGAATATGTTCAAAGGCCTTGGAGAAGTTGCAAAGTAGCGAAATGTGTTGATAGTTACAACCACGCATCACCCTTTTTTAGAACTGGACAAATACGCTCTAATTTCCTAAAATTGGAAATGTTGAATCTTTCAGGATGAGGTTAAATATAATAGTTAATAGTTTTGCAAATACACTAGCACAATCGCGAACAATAAAACCAGTAATACCATCTGGATTATGTAAAAGAATTTTTATATCTGTTAAATGCTAATTCGGTTTCATGTATTCCAATAGAGGTAAGCGTGATTGTAGTGTTGGGCGAAACGTTAGGGAAATCGTTGCACACACAATGTACACATTGCGGTGGAACTAGTTACTATTGCAGACAAAAAGTTTATTTATTTGTTTCCTACGACGAATGTATCGCTCATATGATGACGACAACAGAAATGTAATTTAACTCTATTGGACCAATTCGATTTATGAACATAAAATATCAAAGAAGCAATAATAGCTGTGGATTGATATAGTACGCACAATACAATTTTATATGTTCATTAAGAAGCTAAAATGCAAAATTATTAGTGACTAAACGAATAGTCAATTTCAAAGGCAATATTTTTCCAAATAAGAAACTTTCTTTACTGTTTTTCAATGCGTTATTAATTACAGTAATGTCTAGTATTCTTTGTTGATTTTTTCTTTTTTTTTTCGTAAATCCTTTATTTCGTTGGGGCACATGTTGTGATATACATGTAATATAAATCAGAACGTCTGCTTTTTCCTTTTAGGAAATCATTCTCCAACCAGAATTACCGAGCATTTCCTTTGCACTGTCTTGATAAGCCAACCCATCCGACATGTTATTAAGTCTTTTTATTCACCAACTGCAGTCGAAGTGTGTGCTGAAAGCGCTGGCGCTATCGAAAAACGAGAAACACATACAATAGACGTTCTATCCGTGTGCGTTATGTAGGAAAAATGCTGTAGATACGAACAATGTTTTTCTATTAAGATTAATCCATTATCCGCACCCCGGCAAATAAATGCCTTTCGCGATTATTGATAAAAACCTTGATTTTTATTTATTACCCGAAAACAAGCTATCGAGCACAGTAGGAGGTTGAAACGGCGTTATAAATCTATTGGGAACGGATATCGATGGTAAAATGCCAAAAATGCCCATTAAAAGGGTTGTAAATATGAATTTGTTGTGTTTTAATCGCATGTCACTTTTTCCTTTTTTGTACCCACATGCGGGTCTACATTGTCGCTCTGATATATTTATGTATATATCTGTCGATACTACGGTTTAGTTACAAGTAGTACTTTCATAAACATTGTATAATATAAATTTCAAGAAAAATTCTAGTATTTATCAAAATTTTTCGATTATAGTACGCAACGCACTAGGATAACCTGTCTACAAACTATCTTTTTGATGTAATAATTTCGAATGTCATTTAGGACTGTAAATAATTGTAATTTTAATTGGGCCAACCACATGTGAGATATTACCAGAACTTTAGGTTAGTTTGTCCATTAGCTACTATATGAATCATCTCTGCACATACAGCTCCTCCCTCACAGTTTTCTTTTTGACTGATTGTAACTGATTGTAACAAATAATAGTTAAACTTTAAGAAAAAACCTTATTAATTGATCTTTTTTCCTGATCATGACGTTCTATTTCGTAGAGGAGTTTCCCTGAATGTTTCATAGTATTGCAATTTATGCACCGAATTTTGTTGACATATTTTGAATCCTTGGGTTTTAAAACAGTTCCCTAACGACACACACGTCTATTATTCGTCTCTATGATTATAGTTATTTAGATCTGGTAAATTTCAAAGAAATCAATTCTCACAATTTACAGCAGACCTCTCCGCCAAACTACAAAGTAATGTCTCAACACATATTTTAAACAAAATCTTTGGAGTACAGTTTAGCAATTGGCATACAAAGAAATTGTACGGATCTGGGAGGTGTGTGCGAACACCCTAGCAACAATGGACAAACATATTATCTCAAAGGTAACAAAATCCAGATAAAAAAACTGTAACGACAAAGCCAGAGAACGTTGTAGATACTCCGCATAGCTGCACCCCGAGCATCAAACGCCTTTAATCTTCAAACGAAAGGAGACGATCGTAAAAAAGAAAGTGATATCTTTACTACATGTTAATAAAACATGTGTCAGGGTTACCCGCGAATAAAACTCCCTGACATAAAGTATTATGGGCACCGCGCATTATTTTTTCCATTTTTTAAATTGACCTGAGTAAAACGTGTGCGCTTTTAGTGATCGACCGTGAAATTGTGTTTGAAAATAGGATGATGATAAAGTTTCAATGCGACTTAATGGCTTCTGTCATACTTGCGAGGACTATCCTTTGTATTATAGATGTTATGTTGTGATGTAAACGTAAAAGAAAACAAGATCCGTACCTGAAATAAAACAACCCTGCTGTAAGAAAACCTACAGAGTTATAATGTTACAACCAACGTTATTGAGAGAACGAATTGTAGCAGAACCTCTTCTATTTCTTTATTTTGGTTATTATTGCTTTTAATATGATCTTTACTGCTTATTTTAAGATTTAAGTAATTACCTAAGCACGTAACGTACATATATCCATTACCTCAACTTTTGATGACAACATTTTAAAAGAAATAGTTTTTATTTCTAAAAGTTTTTTAGTACTATCCTCATATCGAAGCATCATTGCAATCATTTTGAATAATAATAATAATAATAATAATAATAGTGTATTTATCCAGAGACCATAACAGTATAAAATCTAGTACAATTGCTATAGGATAAGTCAAAGAGGAACTATAAAGAATAATAATAACAATGGTAATAATATTTGCATTCATTCAACAAATAACTTCTTAATAAATAATTAAAGAGAATATTGACTGCAAGGGTTCACAAAGAAAAAAAGGAAAAAAAAGAAAAATTATTTGGCAATTTAAGAAAAAGAATATATAATACAAAAATAAGTCACCGCATTTCATAGAAATACTCTTTCATAGAGTAAAAGCATTTGTCAATTAGATAGTTTTTCTATTTTCTCTTAAAAAGAATAATGTTAAGGTTTTTACACGGCAGATTTAATTTGTTATACAATTGAAGGCCAACGTATAACGGATTATTTTCATATGTTGTTCAATTGTGTTTCGGAATAGCGAAGTTACTCACTTATCTCGTAGGATATGAGTGAAAATCTTCCATACTTCTTATCAGTAATAACACCTCATATATAAAGACTAGATAGAATATACTGATGATGATAAGATGCCAAGTTGTCTGAATAAATTACGACATGAGCAACGTTGCAAAACACCTACCATTGTCCTAATAGCCCTTTTCTGCAATCGAAATGCTCTAATGCTAGCGGTACTAGAGTCTCAGTATACAATGCCATATCTAATGCGTGACTCAAAGCAAGCATATTAATAGTTTTTAATCACGTCAGCAGTTGTAATATCAACCAGTCTATATATTGCATAGCAAATCTGAGACAGTCTTAGGCATAAGTTATTTATATGCGTTAGCCAGCTAACATTATTTTCGATGTATAGACCTAGAAACTTAGTAGCATCGACTTGTCGAATAGAGCGTCCATTAACTCTTAAGAGATGACAATAATCGCTTTCATTTCTTTTCGGCGTAAAATTAGTGAAAACAGTTTTGTCGGGGTTTAGTCGTAGACCGTTGTTATTAAACGAAACAAGAAATTTATCCAGTACTGATTGTACATGTGATCTTACACAGGCTCTATTTCCACGTGCCCCAATATAGCTTGTATCATCAGCATACAAGACTAAGTTGTCGCTGTCAATTGTGCATGCAAGATCATTAATAAAAAGTATGAATAGCAAAGGTTCCAAAATTCAGCCTTGCGGCACCCCGGATTTAATATGTTGCTCATAAGATGTAGCATTATCGAATACAACAATTTGTTTCCTGTTTGTTAAATACGATGACAGCCAGTCGTGTATGACACTTCTCAAGCCATAGTATTGCAGCTTTTGTAATTACAGTTCGCGGTTAACAAGCTCGAATGCCTTTGAGAGGTCCACAAACAAGCCAATACACTTATTATTGTAATTTATACATTTATATATCTTGCTCAAAAATTGAGAGATCATATCAAATACAATTTTTTCTAGGATTTTAGATATATTGCCCAATATAGAGATTGGCCTATGGTTGACAATTTGTTTCGAATCGCTACTCTTAAATACTGGAACAATTGTGGCCGTCTTGAATATATTAGGAAAAAACTCCACATTCCAGAGACCAATTAATAAGGCTTGCAAACGGATACTGTACTACGTGCGCGCTTTTCTTAAGAACTTTAGTACTAATGCTATCCATGCCAGTATGTAGACCCTGAAGACCTCAAACCAGCAATGACAATATAAACTTTCTCTGGATTAACGGAAATTCTTGTAGCATCCACACATTTATAGTGAATATAACCGTTAACACACATGCAACACCTGTGACCACTCCGTACAGAAGTTTCACATAAATCACAAACTTTGCTTGACTTCTGTTTGAATAAATTTTTACTATCACCTTCTTCTTTCGTCTACGCAAAATATAAACATTTCAAATGATTTAAAGATAACTTTCGTGAACATTAATCAACAATTCCTTTTCAAACATCAATTTATCCTCATAGTTTGCCCTTTAGTAAAAGCACCAAGAAAAGATCATCAAGATTGTTCTTATAAGCAGAATTTTGACATATCATCAAGCGTACTAACGTCTTAAAGTTTTACAGTATATTGCGTGCAATAAAAACTTGGCTATGGCATCTTAATGACTTTTGTCGCAAATGTTCTCCGACCCCACACTAACACTAATCTACTAGTAGCATACTTCTATTACTATATGGCAACTTAGTGTATGAACACTAGTGATAATAGTATTAGTGTGGTGTAGGAGAATATTTTCGAGAAAATTCAACTGTATTTGTATTAGCTTCTTCATTTCAAGCAGCAATACTCAAAGAAAAACAAAGACAACTTTTTCAGCTAGCAAACCAGTCGCTTGTGCTCGGTTTGGTAAAGAATACATCCAGTGAGCCTTTGATCAATCTACTACAGCGTATAATTTGTGGTCCTAAATCTTACTAACATAATCTTCTGCCATCAGTCACAGCCGAACACCTGCGATGTCATTTATACTTGCCCAGACAAAAACTTGAATGGAATAATGAGTACCAACTTAAAGATATTTCCCGTAACGAATCGAAATTATGTTTCTACTGTATGCCGACCGTCAGATGAAATAAAGATGGAGAGAGAAAATTTTAGTATTTGTAGCAAAACCTATGAATAAAGATTCTTAAAACTTATGCTATTGGACGCCTACGCCTAGCCTACGTCTACCCTACGCATAGCATAATTTCCAAGGAATTTTGTTTCTTCTATTGAGATGGCAACAGATCTAATGTTCCAATAAGACAATGCATGACGTTCTATATTTTCATTTCTGTTGACTGCTAACTGAACATATCTAGAGCTGATCCCCAAATTTCTTTGACACGAGACACACTTATTTGAATCTATCTCAAATGCATAAGTGGATAACTAGTCAATTACTAATCTAATATTACCCAAATATGTTTGTCAATTGGTGAATTACTCAGGAGTAAGGAGGAGTAAGAAGGAAGTTAACTAGCATTTAGAAATAAAATACTATAATATTTCGAAATAGTAGTAGTACAGTTAAGCAATTCATATTCCTAAAGCTGCAAAATGTATTATACCGCTAAGGATTAAAAAGAGAATAAAAAGTTATTTCAATAAATTTATAGAGAAGGCCATATGAAACAACATTACTGAAAATATATAGAGCTTTACTTCGAGGAGCAGCAAAATTTGTGCATCATTACGCTCAAACAAAAATGAAAAAACTCAAGAAGATATACACAATGTAAAAGACGCTAACTAAGAAATTCGGGAAGAACGGCAACGCTCAGAAATGAAATTTGATATACATAAATGACCGAATATAACAAAACACCAGAATATCACCAATGCTGAAAGAATTAATCCGAAAGAGAACAATTTCCATTTCAATAATCTTGTCAGAGCAAAGCAATTAATTGAAACTAATACTAGTTTTAGAAATCCGATACAATCCGATAAAGAGCTGCAATTGTCGACAATAACTTTAAACCATGGGTGTAATGTTACCTGTTTGCGGTTTTTTAGTATAGATCTGAGATTATGCGGGATATCGACAAATTACGGTAATAGACTTTCCTGTCAAGCTATTCTCAAAAAATTATGGCATAAGCAATTTCGCCAAATCAACTACTCACTCAAAGCCAAATTAAGAGGAATCCTGTTATTTTCGTAATAAAGAAAATTCTGCTTACTCCGAAAAATCTTCAGCGTATTGTAATCGGACAATTGGATAAAATCAATAGCAACAGAAAATTCGAACTTATTACGTGTACTTCATAGAATTGCATTGGACGACCTACATAATGGCTATTTAACATCTAATCTTGTCCGCAGATATATCAAAAATGTAAATCCACTAAAATGAAGGCGGACCTTCGTCTCCTTGGTTCTGTCTGATAGTAGCATCGCTACTTGTTAAACATAAAGAACAATTTCAACTCTCATCTTGTACAGGAAGGCAAGTAAACAAAATTAACAAAAAAGAAACGCAGCGGGCCATCACAGTATGGTGTAGGAGATACTTATTTCTTCTGGTTTATGATAAATTGCGAGAGTAATCCGGACGTAAGCCGGTTGATGGTGTGGGATCCTCTGTCAGAGTGGGCCCTCGACACCGACGCTAGTCCTTCACAGCAGTTTGTCCATTTATCACTCTGTGTCGCCAGGAGCGCACTTCTCTTAAACCACCGCCTCGACTTCGTGCAACTATGCTACCCGGAGTTCTTGCGTCTGTTGGCGTAGCTCTAATGATTCGGCTCGCCTACTCGACAAACGCTTTTGCGACGGTTTCGATGAAAAAAGACCCAGACCTTTCGCGCGTGTACAAAGAATTAAATGAACGTTGCCTCCGTCGGGCAATGCTAGAGCCTAAACTCATCACGAACAGATTTACAAGCGCTCCTCGCCCAATTACCTTTAAATTTGAGGGAGTTTAATAAAAAGTGATTAGCCGATAGCCAGCTGTAATAACCTAAACAAGAAAACATATTAAATCTCCTTTTTTTCTTTGAAATGAGTCTCGATTTTTTTATGAGAGTGAAGTACAAATTATTCGTTATGTTTACATATTCATAAAGAAGCTGATGCCTTTTTTATATATTCGTATATGTAAAGTAAACAACAAATTTTATTTTACACAGTGGCCTCTCAATGCCTAGCAAAATACGTTACATTTAGGGTAACTTCTAACTCTGATTATTGTAATTCTGGAATACTGTATTGGAAACCGTAGAAATTATGTTTAATATACAATGTTATGATAAAGTAAGGGATACAATTTGTAGCTTTATTGTGAAATTAAAATTCAAGTAAACGTACAGTTGAAACGACTCAAACTGTATTAGCATGGATTTACAAGCAAGAACTGGTTTAGTTCTGTGTTGTTATAAAGGTGACAGAACTTACAGCACTGGGCTACGTAGATTTTCCACGATGAAAAAAATGAAAGCCTACCGCAATTTGATACAAAAATTTGAAAGAACAGAGTCTGTAACTAATCTCAGATCAGGAAAACCAAGAATTAGTGAGGTCCAAGTTGCAGCGGTTCTTCATGAAAATCAGAACATAGCCAGAGGTAATCCACTAGCAATCAGAAGTGCAAATGCGATATCCAAAGGATTGCAGGTGCCGTATACGACGGTTTGGAAAATTTTACGCAAAATTCTAAAAGTGTATCCATATAAACTGAAATGTTTGAATTAAAGGAGCTATTAGTTACGATTTTCTTTAGGAGCAATGGAAATTGAACCCGAATGGTTATCCCATATTTTACGAACATATAAGACACATCTTATTCTGAGTGGTAGAATCAATACTCAAAACTGTTAATCTAGTCTGCAGTAGGTCCACAACAAATCGTTCAAGAAGGTCATCGGTTGGTGCGGTTCTACAGCTAATTTTCTCATGGTTCGCATTTCTACTAGAAAAGGCAGAATGAGGAAGCAGTATGTTTAACTGGTAACGATGAACGATACCTGCAAATGCTAAGAGTGTCATTGCACAACTGCAGAACGAGCAGCATGGTATTTAAAACATCATTTTTATGCAGGATGGAGCAACCCCGCACATTACCCGACCAGTCAAAGAATTGTTAAACACCATTTCTCAACATCCTGTGTTAAGCAGACATTTCGCAAATATATGGCCACCAATTACACCTGATCATAATTGTGCGGATTACTGGCTGTGGGGTTATTTAAAAAGTTTATTGTGTAGAGGATGACTTTACAAGACAATATTACGGAGCAGATTACAATTCAACCAGAAATATTATGGAATGCTGCGTACAACTTGAGTTCTGGAATAAATTACTTTTTTTAATACAATTCAGTTACAATCGATTTCAAAGTGCAAAAAATATATATAATTAAAAGATTGTCTCTGACTTCCTGAAGTGGGATCATTTGGTGGTGCCTTTAATGTTTGTTTCAAACTTTTGTTTTTGATTGTCTAGTTTTGTCCTTAACTAGGTAGCTAAGAATGAGTACCACCCTTTAGAACTGATTATTCTCTTTCTAATCCTAATGCAGGTAATCGAAATAGTTTTGGTGTAAACTATAAAATGTTTTACAAAAATTGGTTAGATAGCAAAACTGTCAGAAAAGCGGCGCTGTATAGACAAATGCGTCGTAACAAGCATAATGAAGATAATAGTGACTGCTAGTGCTCCAAGGTTACTAGTCAAAAACCGATTAGGTTTCTTACTAGGAACTAACTAATAAGTGTGTCACGAAAAAATGACAGCTCATCCGCTAAAGAAGTTTTCAAATGTTTGCATAAAATATCATGCCCTTCAATAACATCCATTGTTTGTTGCCGAGACGCGACTTTGATATATCGCTAAAAACAGATCCAGGATCTACTCTTTCCAGCAATCTCAAATTTGATCACTAACATAATCGCTTTCCATTACAGTTTATCAAAGATTGCTTTCATCAAAGCATTACAATATGTAAGTTCATCCAACAATTACTTTTCGAGTTTCTTGATTTGTAAAAAATGAAATCTTACCCAAAAATGCCATCTTACGCTGAAACTTTTTCCTACAATGGTTTTGATTCTCAGATATATTATGCAACATCATTGGTGTCTTCAGTCTCCACTTTAGCTCTCCTATATTATTCTTTCAACGAGTTACTAGAAATACATATTTGGATGTAAACGGTGCGTTTTTGTAAAAACCTTGAAAATATTTGTAGCAGTAATGGCAATGTATTGGGTTCAATTGTCTAAAAATCTCATTACAAACATGTATTAATATGAGATACTTAAATACACATAAAATATGCACTGTGTCAACAAGTTGAAGAAAGTGCTGTTTCATCACTAATAATACCTACCTATATAAACCAATCATTCCCAATATTTTTTTCTCTAGTAGTTTCTGTTCATTGTAAAGTCGATTATGCGTTTCTGGTACAATTTTTGATCTACGACATGCAAAACAAATTCAGTGTTCAGCTATGATACTTTACTTCAATAAGTATATATATTTTTATGACTTTTTTATATCTTATTTTTCTGATATTTTTTCCACTTCTAGGTCAATTACGAATTAAATGTCAATCTTATACCACTGATGAAGTTGTAACGAAAACCAATTTATATTGTAAAGGTTTTGGAATAAATTTGATCGCTTTAATTCCATTTTGTTTATTAATTCTGTAACTGTTACAGAGTGTAACACCTTTCTGGCAGGGCGATTGAGTAGAGACGTGTAAATGTAAATAAAACTGAAAATAGCATAAAACATGAAATAATTAATAATAGTGTTTCTTTCAACTTGATAAACACTATTTAAAATAAAAAAGTCTAGATTATTCATCGTCGCTAATTAGAATTTTGTTTTGAGCATTTTTATTTTTTTATGAGAATCCGCCGCTGATCGTCGTCATTAAAAACAACCTAAAATTTAATTAATTAATTTACCAGAAAAACTGTCTCGCTTTTCCGGATTATTAATGACCAGAATTCGTATTTATTAATTTTAGTTTTTCTACGATGGTAAAATTTCAACCGTTTGTCTTGCCGCAAGGCCATTGTACCACAATCTATCGTTGAATGCTACTTAACGACGTTAGAGTACTCTACGTATACGCGCTGCTGTTTTCGTCTCCATTTATTTTGATCGCGTTGGGCGAGCGTCCGACCTTTCTCATCTGCAATTTTGATTGCGACTCTTTAGCTCGAGAATGCATGGGAGTAATCATGCGGACAAAATTTAAATGTATACATTTGTCAACGCTAGCGACAGTTTGATGACACTAAAACTTAATTAACGCTCTTCGCAACTTACAGGGACAAGTACCAAAAAGGGATGAAAGATAACAATTTTTCTGGTATTTTATGAAAAGAAAACAGTTTAACAATCGCTAATGATTTTGATGTTTGGGTAACTAGTTGAAGTGTATTTTACGAGTAAACAAGGTAAGATATAAAGAAAGTGACAAAACAGGAACTTTACATAAATATAGTGGATAAAAATTATTAAAATTAGAACAAAGAAGGAATTAGTCGACGATTTTTGAGACACAATATACATATAGCCTCAGCAAATCAGGTTGATGGCTTTGAAGATGCCAAAATATCTTTAAAATAATTTTTATTTTTTACAATGATTTCTGTAGTCAAGAGACATTCCTTCTTCTTCTTCCTTCTGAAAAACGCCGCTGACCTATTGAGATCATAATTAATTTTCACGCGCTTCTAAAGTTGTTGTCATGCTTATTTGTATAACAATCTTATGTAATTCTTGCGTGTGGGGTTAGACACTTATGCATATTTTTCTAAATGTTGTTGTTGTGTGTAAAAAGTGCGGTTGCTTAGCCTTTGTTAGTACTAAAATACCATTGCAGAGATTTTACGAATTTCACATCAAGCACACTACTGAAAGAAAGCGTCTAATTTTGGTATCATATAAGTATTCTTTTTCATCAACATAGAAATAAATTCAAGTGAGTATAACCGAATATAAATATTAGTAAATATAAATTACTTTAAAGTAAAACAAATCATATAACCATGCAATAATACGACATTTAATAATATTAAACTTTAATTTTACGCACAAATTTATGGTAAATGAAGATTTATACTAGCTGGACGATTCTGGTCATAAAAAGTAATGAATAAATAGTATATGAATTCACTAGCGTATTGGTCACAAATAATAATTACCATAACATAGCTAAAGGCGGCAAAAATACCTTACTAATAAACTGATTATTAAATTTGCCTGCCAATGAAAAACGCTTCTGAACACTTCAACAAGTTTATTTATTACTAAATATATTTAATATTGAAGTATAGATATTAGTTAATAACAATGCCGAAAGGTAAACTGCTAACCGAGGATGAAAAAACAAAAATAAATTGTTATAAAGAGATGGGGTGTTCAAACCGAGGAATAGCCAAGAAATTGGGGCGATCCTATCACCTCATAAATAATTTTATAAGTTTAAGTAATTCCTACAGTAAATATCGTCCTAAAGGAACTAATCAGAAACTTACGCGAAGACAGCACTCCTGGATATTTCAGTTAGCCTCTTCTGGTAATGTAACCGCGTAAATAATCAAAGGTGATGTATGTAAGTAACTAAGAAACGTATACAATTTTATCCGGTAGATCATCGCTTTAGATGTCAGAAAAAGGTATCAAAACCACCCTTAAAGAAGACTTACAAACAAACAAGGCTGATATTTGCACAAAATCATATAAGCTGGGATAATTCATGGAAAAACGTCATATTTTCTGACAAAAAGAAACTTAATGTGGACGGACCTGATGGCTTTAAATACTATTAGCACGATTTGCGTAATACCACTGTAGTCGGATGTAGTTGGGCGCCTTTTACCCATAACAATAAAACTCCTATATTACCCATAACAATAAAACTCCTATATGTTTTATTTCGAGACGAATGAATTCTGAGTCTTATATAGAACTTCTAGAAACGGTTCTAATAGATTTGGGTGAACAAATGCCATTGCAAGACTGGATAATTCAGCAAGACAACACAGCTATTCATTTTTCCAGACGATCCAAGGAGTGCTTTCAACAAAAAGAAATCAAATTAATGGAATGGCCTGCTCGCTCACCCGACTTGAATCCAATTGAAAATCTTTGGGGAATATTGACTAGGGAGGTATATGTATGCCAATAATCACCAACATGAAAACATTAAAGAACTGAAATCTACGATAACGAAATGTTGGAATGAGATTCCTGCTTCAACATTGACGAAGTTAATAGACAGTATGAAGAACCGGATTTTTAAATTGTTTTGACTAAAGGATCCAACACTCATTACTAAGTTTATCAAAAATTCAAAAACTATAATGCTTTTATTTAATTTAACTATTTTTCTGTATTTCTGCAGGTCCACTATAGAAGTTTCGCTGTCGAAACTTATCATTATTATAAATACTTTCTGTAAAAACTGTAATGTCCATTGTTATTTTCACTTGTGTTAACCTTTCTTTGCAATGAAGCTTTACCTTTAGTACATAGTTTGCCAGATATTTTAAGAACAACATTATATTCTGTTCAATAGTTCATTTGGAACTATAGAAATTTTACTGAGTGTATATACAAAGTGATAGTGAGTATATATGTGGTAGAATTGAACCTACTATGCCTTCTAGACTCATGCGGGATGATTCTAGGTGATTCTTGGTTCGGAATTTTAATCCACATATAATGTGGTTAATCTGTACCTTCCTATGTATATATACTCAGTTACAGAAGTGTTACACCCAGTAGTAATCATTTGTTTAACTTGATTTTTTGGCATTATGAATAATGTGCTCAACGACCCCGTAGACTCGTGTGCCTGTCTAGGCATCGACAAAATGAGATGGTCGATATATGCTTCTGGCACCTCGTTCCAAGTAACTTGAATTTCGTTCATTAACTGCACCAAAGTTTGTGCAGGCACTCTCCTCCCCATAATATCTGATACATCTTCGATGGTGTTTAAATCCGGAAACGGGGTGGCCACGGCAAAACATTAACGTTGGTTTTTGGAGAAAGTCTATAGTTCGACGATCAATATGGGGACGTGCATTGTCTTGCTGCAAAAGGACGTGTAGACGTAGATAGTAAAATGATCTGCACGGGTCGCCAAAATGTCGTGGCAATAATGACGCATTCTCCGCATATAGGTGGAGCGTATACGATGACATAATTGCTTACGTTATAGTTTTAGCCACATCTTGCTCGCTAGTGGACAATCGGTTACTTACATAGTTGCCGATCTGACACCTATCACAGCTGAGTGCAGCAACGTCATACTTTTGCCCAGCCTCTCTGACTAAAGCGCAACTGCCACAAGATTTTGGCCGACCTGTAGAACATCATCAACATAACGCGCAGCTGTCATACTGCCTTGAATAAACAGAAGTGGTAATCGGCTACCATAAGCAATAGCCCCCCACACCATTACTCCAAAAGTCCTGTGTACATGCCTCTCAACAGTAAACACAATATCGGCTCGCCCTCCACGCCGACATCGTACCCTTCTACGGCCATCGTGCATACCTAGACAGAATCGCGATTCGTCGCTGAAGGCGACATTATGGCGTTCTGCCTCCCAATGCTGCCGTTCTCTGCACTAGTTCAAGCGTTGAGGGCAATGGGCTGAGGTCAAAGAAAGCAGTAGTTGTGGACGATATGAAAAAAGTCCAAGATCTCGAATGCGGCGATATAGTGTACGCATAGAATAAGTCTACCATCTTCTCCAAACCATTGGTCAGCGATTTGACGCGTTGTAGCAAAACGGTCTCGTACAGCTAGTTGTCTAAAGCGCGTATCTTGAAGCTCTGTAGTGCGATTTGGTTGACCAGTTGATTTTATTGGTGTTCCGTTACTTTCGTCTTTCCAGACAGGACAAACACACATTACAGTCGGACAGTACAATTAACACAACGACCAATTTCGCGATAGGACAAACCAACATCTCGATAGACAATGCTACCCCTGTCAAAGTCACCAACATGATGATAATTTTGACGTCTTCGAACTATGGGCATTTTTTCACGCTTAATACTTGTAGACGGACACGCAATAACTACACTTTTCTTTAGTCAGTTCTCATGAATATGAATCTTGTCGCAGAAAAATAAGAGATTTTTTTTTTTCGCAAAAAAGGATGAATGATAAAAAGTTGACGTTCTTGTCATAGCATGGTTTAAATATAGGTAGTTATTTTGATGCCAAAAAATCAAGTTGAACAAGTTATTCCTTCCGGGCGTAACACTTCTAATGTCACTGAGTATATTATAAATAAACGAATATTAATAATAATAATAATAATAATAATAATAATAATAATAATAATAATAA
>SMLS01072879.1:0-13394 GCA_004785975.1 Popillia japonica
ATTATAAGGTAAAATAAATAAAAGATTGTTGAGACTGTACAAATACCCACAAAGAAAAAATATATATTAATACTACAAAAATATACTGCAGATGGTACAGATTTTCTCTGACATTGTAATAGCAAATATGAGTTAAGTAGTCCTTTAGGCGCTTTTTAACTATCGGAACACAAGCGCAAGATTTAATATTCAACGGTAACTTAAACATACTAGGGCACATAAACAATGGACTTTTCTAAAATAATTACCCCAACACATTAAACCATATCGAATATGTGAAATACTGTGCACGAATGGTAATAGTGGTATAATCAATGCTACAAGCTACTAATTGACAAATGGCGTACATTCAACTATTCAGTTTGCTACACAACTGGGAAATAAGCCTGTTCCACAACAATTTATTATCAATGATACAGCCCACTAATTTTACGTTATCAGACAAAGGCAATGATCGATCGATCGAAAGATTTGGTTCCCGAAACTACCATCGAGGTATCATCAGCAAAGTGCGTTATGCTATTGACTAGCATGGAGGAATGTAAATCATTAACATAAATCAAAAAAGTAGTGGTCCAAGAATAGAGCCTTGACGCACTCCATGTTTTACAGTAGCAAGACTATCATAAATGTAATTCAACGACTTAAATAGAGCATTGCCACTAAACTTGGATTACATAAAACCTGTCTAAGTACTGTGTCTTTAGTAGAAATGTCGCTTATAGTAAAAAAAATAATCGTTAAGAAGTTCGTAGAAATTGAAAGGGTCACTTACAATATATATGTATATATAACTTATGATCGCAAAAGATGCTCAAGTTTCTACAGTTATCCGACCTAGTATCGCACGAGTGGAGCTTCTTAACAAACTCAAAGGTCCTCTCAGTATCTACCAACATATGCCTATAAAATCTTTGAAAATTATTATACACATTCAACAACAGAAATGCGTCCGCTCCTATAGAGATCAAACATCAATTTAGACAAACTGGAATGTTGCTTAATCTAGGACGTAATCCAACTTTTAGAATTATTTATAACAAAACAAGATTGAAGGGAAAAACTAATGTCAAAAATATGTAATAATAAAAATATTAATAATCAATCACTAATAATAATATCTATCAATAATTTGAGCACTATTGAATAATATAGTATAGCGCAAGATGGCTGACAGTATACAACGCAAATGTGTTAAGTGTAATCTACTACAAGATTCTAAACTTGAAAAGGTTATTAAATGTAACGGAAAGTGTAACAACTTCATTCACTATTCGTGTACTCGTTTAAACCTACAGAATTAAAATTTCTTGAAGTAAACATAAGAAATATTAAATGGCATTGTGACGAGTGTTGTGTATGCGGGAAAGAGACAAAGAGCGATAAAAGTGATCAATTGAAATTGGAAGATATGAACCGTAAGTTAGATGCTATTAGGAATGTAATAAGTGAACGGAATATTAAAATTGAAAAACATACTAACATCTTGTCTAACCTACAATCTGAAGAACAACCTAAGAGAAGTATCAAACCGATGAGTGAGACTACACTTCGGCCAACAACTAGATCTAGATCCTCAACAACAGATGTCACGGAAGAGTTCTCTAAATTATATACAAAACTTACAAATAGTCAACAACCAGTCGACCGAGTGAGAGAGAGAAGGAATGAAGATTCTTTAGAAAAAGCAAAAACAAATGCAAAACTTGCAAAAAATAAGGAACCACTATCTGAAAACGATATAAATACGGAAAAGTTATATCCACGCACAACAACCAAAGAAATAACGGAATCTCCTGTGAAAAAACAGACAACCAAAACATTAGTAAACAGAAATATGAAAACAATTCGAGGGCAAAGAACAGATACCGTAATTAGAGCTGAAGAAAATAGGAGGTGGGTATTTATATCACAACTAGTTAAAACTACTACTGAAAATGACATTGTAAAATACTTAGCAGGAAACGAGCAGGAGTGTACGAAACAAATTATGTGAATTAACCATTTTTATCAAAGAAAATCATGTTCGTATAAATGTTATCACTATGAGTGAACACTGGCTAGAACAAAATGAAACAATAAAAATCCTAGGGTATCATATGGTCATTTCAAACTGGTATATTTTCCAATGCATTAACATATACTCTTATAAAACCTATATATAAGAATGGTGAAAAAACAGATTACAAAAATTATAGACCAATAGCGTTGATATCAAACGTTTCCAAGGTATTTGAGAAAATTGTACTTAAAAGAATAACAAATTTTGCGCACAAATATGATATCTTCGATAAAAATCAAAACGGATACATCAAAGGCCGTTCCACAACACGTGCGATGTTTCAATTGTTAGAAGAAATTATAAATGCAATAAATCAGAAAGAATCTGCAGTTTGTGTCCTTATGGATTTAACAAAAGCTTTTGACAGTGTTCATCATCAGTCATTATTAGATAAACTGGAACGTATGGGCTTTCGGGGTGTGACATTGAGTTGGCTGCGCTCGTATTTGTCTTTGAGATATCAAAGTGTAGTGGCGTTTGACAGATCTGGAAAAGAAATAAAATCTGAATGGAAACAAATATTACAAGGTGTTCCCCAAGGATCAATATTGGGACCACTGCTTTTTTTACTTTACATCAACGACCTACCTGGAACAACTGAAAATTTAACTTTGATGTTTGCGGATGATGCTTCGGCGGTAGTGCGTGGTAGAGGAAAAACATTCTGCTTTCTACGCTGAAAGGAATGCTTACGTCTTTTAATGAGTGGTTCCGCAATAACAATTTAAATTTAAATATAAATAAAACCAAATTGTTAAGTTTCAACTGTAGCGATGACATAACTATTAGTATGGGAAATCAAGACCTTGCCTGTGTCACCGAAGCAAAATTTCTTGGGTGGACCATAGACAGTGAATTAGACTGGAAACATCATATAGAAAATATTGCAAACAAATTGTGCTCTCAGAGTTATGCATTGAGATCTATTGCAAATATGGTTGGTACTGAGGCGGTGATGGTTGCTTATTAGGTATGCGGGTGTATACTCTAGAATGAAATATGGTATTGTCTTTTGGGGTAACTCTGTTAACGCTAACAGAATCTTTTTACTACAAAAAAGATGTATGTAAGATCAATGTTCAACCTTAGTTCTAGGGATTCTTGCATTAATGTGTTTAAAAAGAAACGTATTTTAACTTTACCATGTGTATATATTTTGGAATGCGCTGTATTTGTTAAACTTTACTATAATGAGTTTTTTAAAACATATGAATTAGAACATAGCCATGATACGAGAGATACTTCCCAAAAAATACTGTTACCGCCGTTTACACACTTGACAAAAATCCAAAAAAATGTGGTTCATCAATGTATTAGAATTTATAACCATATCCCAGAAAATATTAAATCATTGAGCAAAAATCAATTCAAGACCCACTTAAAAAGGTACTTCATAAATAAAGCCTTGTATGACATAGATCACTTTTTTAATGAAATTGTCTGTAAATTAATGTCTCTTATGCAATGTATATCTATGTAACCTACATATGTGTACGTACAATATGTGTATAGTTATGACATGTACATGTATATTTTAATATGTTGTTTGACAGAGTATTTGTTTGACGATTTCTACACTGTAGGTACGATGGAAATAAATATATTATTATTATTATTAATAATAATAAATGCCTTTATTGGTCGTAATACAAATCACTTCTAATACTAACTAACTACTAACACAACTAACTAATTAGATATTATATGTATGATAATAGCAAGAAAGGAAAACAGAACTAAGGAGAGAAGGTGTACAATAACAAGTAATAGCAAAAAGAAGAAGGAAAAGCAATATGTCCAATCACAGGGCCAGGCCCAGTTACATGTTGCACACGTGAACTGCCCTTACCTAACCCTGTATGTATTTGAACAAAATAATAAACGAGTGTGCCTATGGATAACTTAAGCTAAAGCAGTCTGTTTGCATTTTCAAACAAGAAATAAACACAACAAAAAAACAAAACTAACTTACTAACTGAAGGTATAATAAGTAAGTATGATTGTATAGTATAATTGTTATAGTGCAAACTAGTTACAATATTATCAATCAAAGACTTACTACGAAATGTAGTAGGTAGTTATGACTCTTACAGTTAAAATAGATTAAAGAATTAGGAACATCAACAAATTCCTTTGACATAGAATTTCCATTATAAACATTAATATTAAAATCGGCCGAAAATATGTGACAGTTTTTGGAAGTATACGCAGCCCCTCAGGGCCATAGAAGAGCATACACAAATCCCCGCTAAAACACAATACCAACAATGCACTTTTCATTGCAAATTCATAAATACTATGTTCTTAGGTATTTAAATTTGTTAATGGTGCATTGAATTTTATGGTTTATTTTAATGGTATATTCGATTCGGCATTTACAAGTAACATCTATTTACGTAATTATCAGAAGCTGTGATGGATTTTTAAACTGGATGCGTTGGAAACAATATATTTTGTAAATTCAATTAAGGTAGAAATATTTGTGTCACACCGCGCAAATATTGTTTTCTTCGAGATGCCTACAACACTCCGTATTTTTAAAACTCTATATATCGATGGTGTACTTCTCAGTTTTATTTCACTTATTGTGTCGATACAAGACAGTAAGAGTGGTTTCAGCAGATCCATTAAAAATGTGAATGAGAAATAAGAACACAAACAACAAATAGCGGTAACAAATTATTCCGTGTGTAATTTGAGATAATAGTAAATAATTTATTACGACATTGATTATTATGTTTTGGGGAACATTTAAAACTATGGATATGAGCAGTAAGGGCTAATAAAGAGCAATATATGACAGCGCTATGAAAAATATATTGTTCCTCGTTTCATAGGCTGCGAGTGTGTTTTATTGTTGCGGTTTCTTGCTGAGGGTTATTATTACATCAGTGCGGACAACCTTTATTGCCAGAGACAGAAGAAAACATGTTGTCAGAAGAGGAAAGGAAATAGTAAAATATACATAAATATTTTCCCAAGTTTTTCCGTAGTTTTAATAAAGTTTTAAAAGTTATAAAGCTAGAAAGATAGAATATTTTAGGTCATTCTGAGATTCGAACTTTTAACGTAGTGAATGCAATTATACATAGTTTTAAGTTATTAATTTGAAATTTTAATGTTATTGTGTACAGTAAATCGCGTCGATTTACAAATAAATGGTGTTATATGGAAGTATCCATTGGTAGAATTATATCTTAATAAGTATTTACGCTCAAGTATTAATTATAAGTACATATGTGCGAGCGCTATTTGTTTAAAAGCTGTTATCCCCATATATCTTTTAAATCTATATCTTATTCATTACTTATGTAAGTATAGCCATATATGAGCTAAACATAAGTTGATATTATGAACATCATTGAAACTAAAAATATAATACCTTCACTGCAACAAATAGATGCTACAGTGTTAGGCATATTACTGCTTCTTCTTTTGTTTTTTTTATTCAGTTGGAAAGTGGATGTCTGCCTGTAGCGGCAGTCGATATCTATCGACCGCATGTTAATATCTGTATTGCGTTCTTATATGGGCAGTGTATTTCGAGTTAAAACTTTTCTTCGCACCTGAAAGATATGTAAAAGATTGAAACGTTTTAAATAACTGACAGTGTCGCCTACTTCTTTTCTGATCTTATTAGTACTACAGTCCTTGAAACATTGTCCAAATACGTATCTTACCGAATTTTACCCCTGATAATTAAAACTAATTTCAATGCACATACATACTTCTTGTGCTCTGAAAGTATTAATAGAGGGATATATGAAGGAAATTCTGTTATGTACTAGGCGGATAAAACCCTGAGACAACGGAATATCTCTAAAACACTGCATCAAATCAAAATAAGATTAGATATAATCCCCGCTCTGAGTGGGAGGGGTACAATTTTGAAATCTTAAATGGGAACCCCCATTTTGTATTGCAGATTCGGAGTCTGCACCATCAAGTATGCAGTTTTTGTTTGACACTTCTTTCGATTCGTAACAGATTGCGCTGTAATCCCAAAAAACATGTTTGTAAACGTCTAGAAAATAGGTACTTAAAAAAGGGATAACATGATTTTCTGTTTTTTTTTAATTTTAACATAATAACATTTCCAAAAGCCATTCAACAACGAGGAACTTTAATTTTTCATACCCATTTCAGAAAATGTGCCCTACCACTTCGATGCATTTATCTATTTGCAATTAGAATGCTATTGAACGATATAAAACCGTACTTTCAGTGCTTGACAAGCCGTGAATACGTACACATCGTCTACTCCCCATTTACATTAATAAATATTAATCTAATACAGATTAGTTTCTGTTGAATATCTGAACAGAGTGAAGGCTATAACATTACAAGAGAGAACTGGAGTGATTCACATCTATGGGGAAAGTGGTAGAAATATCGATGATGCTGTTAGTCTTTACTTACAATGTTTTCCAGAACAGGTGCGATCGCACGCTTCTTTTTACGGAGTCGTTCAACAGTTCTCTAGCGAAGGAAATGCACACCCAAGAAAACATGCACCAAGAACTTCATGGCGATGATTTTCAAAATCAAATATTATCAATGGGCGCTTCAACAGATGCAAGATAATCCCAATTTTTTTGCTCCAGTATTATTTTCTGACGAGGCGATATTCACAAATCACGGTACAGTAAATCGGCACAACATGCACTACTGAAGTAGCAAAAATCCCCATTGATTGCGCCAAGTTGAACATCAACATCCTAAGAACGTATATGTTTGGTGTGGCATAATTGGCAATAAGCTTATTAGTCCATATTTTATCCATGGAAACCTAAATGGTGAAAAATATCGAAACATGTTGCAGAACAAACTTCCAGTGTTACTTGAAAAGATCTTCTTTCTTCCCCAGACTTCTTTTTCTGAACACCCTACATTATAACAAATCTTATTATTAAGACCTTTTTTTTAATTTGACGCAATGTTTTAGAAATATTCTGTTGTATCAAGATAAATTACTCACCCAATATATGGTTACTTGTAGGTTTTTAGATGAGTTACTCATACTTTATTTTAGTATCGTCGTGGAACAAATGTTTCAAAATATTTGCAAACAATAAATTTGTGATCTCTTCTGGCAATATTTTCAGAAGTAATTATTAAGTATAATAGGTACCTATTATAGTACTTAGCCGCTAATTGCTATGATCCTATTTTGTAATGGAATATACAGAGCAATCCAAATTAAGTATTCACCATTGCTAACTTTGTTATTATTAAAGATGCAGGATTGTTTAAATTAGCAAAGTTGTAGTACTTTTAACGCTCTTTTAGACGGAAGAATAAAAAAACAAATGAGCAGCGCGTTTTCGAGTTTTGCCGAAAAATATGTTTCTTTCAAATAGAAACCCCTGTATATTATGTCATTTTTCGCTAGAATTTCAATTTTTAAACACAAAATCTTATAAGAAATTTTTTACTGGGATTCAAAATACTTGAGTTGTAATGAATAAACAAAAACAGTTAAGTCAAGTGCATTTCTATGTATCTATGAAAACGACGATAAGTCTTTCTACCAAACGTCAAATATTAGTACAGTTTTATTAGTTTGTCACTCATAAGTTTCATTGTGCTAGTTATTAATTTGACAAAAAATGATTTTTACCCATGCAGAAAAGTGTGATATGTTAGAATCTTATTGAGTGTGCAGAAAATCCTTTCGGAGGAACACTACGCTGAATTATATCCACTCTGAACACAACCACATGAGCAATATTTTGTGAGACTGTACCGAAAATTTAGAGGACCTCTGTCACCGAAATGTAAACAACTTTAGTTATATTTTATGGACCGATGAATCGAATTTCTCAAATTCTGGAATGTACAAAACAAAAAATCATCATTACTGGGTCAAAGGAAAATCTTCTCTTAGTACATCCAAGACGCCCACAAGTCCGTTTCAGTTTTCATGTTTGGTGCGGGTTAATTGGTTCAAGGATTGTTGGTCCTTTCTTTTATGAGGGCACTCTAACTGGTGAAAGGTACATAGAATTTTTGACTGAAATTTTGAATAATTTCTTAGACGATCTGGATCTCATAAGTAGACAGAATCTGCATTTTCAGCAGGGTGGCGCACCTGCGCACAACTACAGAGGTACTCTACAACTTTTAAATGGTCCTATTCAGTGGCCTCCCCGATCGTCAGATTGAACGCCGTTTGATTTTTTCATGGGGTTATTTAAAGACCCAGATTTATAAGCAAGGGTACGAAAACGTAAACGCCCTAAAGATTGCAGTTAGTGAAAAAATAAACCAAATAGATGATAGGACCATACTGAAGGCGGTTTGAGAAGTTCGGAAGCGTGTACTGATGATGTATTGAACAACAAGGTGGTATTTTTGAACATCCTCTATGAAAAAATCAGTGATTTTTATTTTCTTTTAATGATAAGTTTATGTATAAAATAAAGTTTATAAAACTTATTTAGCTGTTTTCGTTTATGCATCATAACTTCATTATTTTTAATCCCAGTAAAAAATTCCTTATATGATTGTTTGTTTAAAAATTAAAGTTCTAACAGGAAATGATACAACAGACAAAGGTTTCCATTTGACAAAAACATATTTTTTGGCAAAACTCGAAAACGCGCTGTGTTATGTAACGTTATATAAAGTTATTTTACATTTCACTGTATATAAATTTATTTTAATTGCTGAGTGTGGATATAACTATGTAGGTTCTATTTAGGAGCTAATTATCGTATGTCCGCGCTTTGTTTTTATATAATACTGATTTCATTTGATGTCATTAAAGAATATGAAAATATTATAAAATGGCATACTTACATAATAAACGTTCTAAACTCCAATAGGTATTCAGAATCCGTTTTTTTTTTTAAAAGATGGTATATTTCTCAGAATGAATAAGTGAAAGTTACAGTCGCAGGTTATGCTGTGTCAATTTATCTGATGTTATGAAGGGTTTTTGCGATATTATTCAATAAAAATAAAATTTCTTCATTAGTTTTACTTTTATCCGTTTACTAGAACAAATTCTTTGAACAACGAATTACTTCAAATGGCATATTTATTGACAAAATAAAATGATACTGTGTTCTAATTGTACATGTAGGTACATGAAAATAGATACATTCAACTGAAAAGTGTTATCAAGTCAAAATAATTACTTTCAGAAACAGCATATAATATACAGTATGTAAAAAAATTTCTTATCCGTCACGAAAAAGCTGATTAAACGCAGTAATATCGGATACCGACCTGTAGGGTAAAGAAATATTTGCATTTTATATTATCGTCAGAATAAACATATTTATTCTTCCCATATAAATCTGTGCTGACAACTGAAAAAAATAAGTGAAAAATAGTTTTTATGAAAAGCATGCAAATACGTTTAAGGCATGTCCTTGATTACCGTATCAATATTACTTAGAGACTTTAAGACTAAGGCCGCAATGCAGGAAGGTAGGTTAGAGGGTTGTGGGTAGTGGTTAGAAGGTAGTAGTTAGAAGATAGTGGGTAATAGGTGGATATAGAGCGGCCGCACTACATGAGGCAATATTACCGACCTACCATTCAGTCTATGACAGTGTGTGATTGATCAAATGATACCACAATTTACGGAGTATTAATAATAATAATAACAATAATAATAATAGATATTTATTGTCCAACAGTACTTACATACTAATTACAGGACAACAAGAAACAATAATATAAACCATAATATAAAATAAACAAAATAAACTAATATACTAAAAATACAATGCTCAAACAAATATTTAGGAACTATGCACTTAAAGATCCTACTATAAATCTTTACTACAACTCAACAATTCTTTGAGAGAGCAACAAAATATGTCGCAAACATCACTAATGGAGTTATATAAGCTACACATATGGTTAATAGGTGATTTCAGCAACAAGTTAGTTCGTGCCTGATCATTATAAAAAGTTGGAACACTGCACGCAGAAGTACGGGGCACTAAAAAGTTTAGTCTACTTAAAAGGAAGGACGAATCGATATCATTGTTGAGCAATTTATATAAAATAGACAAACACGATCCGGTTCTTCGGTTTTCAAGCGACGCAAACGAAAATGTATTTAGGAGGATAATATAAGGAAATCCTTGTTCAGGATATGTATTGTGTTGCTTCCACCACAGGTATTTTAAGTAGCGTCTCTGAACACCTTCAATCAACGTTTTATAGCTATCATAGAACGGGCTCCACACAATTGATGCGTATTCTAATTTCGACCGTACCAAGGAGTAATATAATAAATTCAACGTGCGTACATTACGAAATTGCTTGCTATTACGAAAAATAAAACCCAAACTTTTCATTGCCGAGGACACCATACAAGTGATATGATCAGTAAACGCTAGCTCTGCATCAAATACAACTCCCAGGTCCCTAATTACGTTTACACGATTTAGAATTGTGCCATCTACCGAATAATGAAATGGAATTGCGACCTTTTTTCTAGTGTAGGTGATCGTCTTACATTTAGCAATATTTAAACTGAGTTTGTTTTCTGTGAACCACCTGGATATAGTAACCAGATCTTTCTGAAGTAGCAAGCAATCTTCGTTGGAGTTAATTGACCGGAAGATTTTGACATCATCCGCAAACATTAAAATTTCTGAGTTAATAGTATTCGGCAAATCATTAATAAAGAGAAGGAATAGTAACGGCCCAAGATTTGAACCTTGTGGGACTCCAGATGTGATAGAGCGAACCGAAGAAGAGAAGCCGTTATAGTAAACAAAAAAGTAGCGATTACTCAAATATGATTGCAGTAGCTGAATTAAAGAATTACTAAAACCGATGCTATGAATTTTGTTTAAAAGAACTCCGTGTCAATACTATCAAAGGCCTTAGACATATCAGTATAGATTGCGTCGACCTGTCCACGTGCATCCAAAATTTCAGACGAGAATTGTGTGAAGCTACACAAATTCGTCACTGTCGAACGCTTCTCAACAAAGCCGTGCTGAACAGGTGAAATGAGACCTCTCACAGCAGAATAGAGATACTTATATAAAATAGTTTCTGACTGACACTGGTCTATAATTAACAATATCTGAAACATCACCAGTTTTGAAAATCGGACAGATGCGAGCTATTTTCCAGGAGGCAGGAAATGTGCGGGTACAGAAAATAAGACTAAAAATAGTATGCAATGGTTGAGCAAATATATGAGCACAGTCCCTTAGTAGAAAACTAGGTAGCTGATCCGGCTCAGCTGTGAACTTATTCTTAAGGTTCTTCAGAGCTGAAAGTACATCGTCTTCAGAAAAGTTGGCAACATCGATTAAAGTAGCATGACCAGAAGTGGAATAGTAGTTCTGAATGAAATCAGTGGAATCCTGGAATACCCCACAGAAATAATCTGCAAAGGCATTGACGATCGAACATGGTTCCGTAAATTGTACTTCGCTTTTGTACATAATGCCAGGAATTCTGCTGGTATTTCTGCGCGCAGTCACGAACGACCAAAAAGATCTGGGATTGGCAGTAATCGAACTCTCGACTCTACAGTGTGTCCCCGGATCGACGCATGAATAGGTAAAAAAGTCTGAAAATTTTTGAGTTGAAATTTCATCTTCTGGGGTTCAGCCCTGCTTGCATAGAAACTAATTTGTGCCATACTTTTAGTTTTGAAAAATCAAGCATGCCTTGAAAATGTACAAAAAGTGCTTTTTCTGTAGGAGATACGACAAAATGTTATTAAGAAAAATTGTTCAGATTGACAAATTACGCAAGTGTGCAAAATTTCAACAAGATCGGTTTACTTCATCGTTTATTAGATATGAATATAAAAAATGACAAAACTCGAACAATTCACTTCGTTGAAACAAAAATATCAAAATTCACATAATCTGAAATATCTATTCATTCAATAAGTCCACCGCCTTTATTCGCACATTCCTCAATTTTGGTCCGAAATGCATTGAACGCTGCTCTTATCTCCTCAAGGGAAATTGAATTTACTGCATCTCTAATGCGATTCTTTAATACCTCTACATCATTTGGAATCCTATTCGAATATACTATTTGTTTTATCCGACCCCAAAAGAAAAAATCCATTATTGTTAGATCAGGAGATCTGGGCGGCCATAAAATGTGACCAGCATTGGCTATCCATTTTTCTTGAAAATGCTGATTCAGCCATTCACAAACTCCCAAAGTCGAGTGGGCAGGACAACCGTCGTGTTGAAAATATGAAAAACATCTTGCTTCGTATGGCAGTTCGTCCACAAACCAATTCAAAATATTTAAATATGTATGCTGATTAAGTCTTCCCTCAATAAAATATGGTCCAATTACACCACAACGATAGGAAACTGCACACCAGACGTTAACCTTTTTAAAATATTGGCGCTTAGAATTTATTACATAATCGGGATTCTGTTCAGACCAATATCGACAATTCTGTGAGGAAGGCACACCATTAGTAGTAAAAGTCGATTCATCTGAGAAAATAATATTTCTTTGGAAATCCCGATCCTCCAGAATTTTCTCACCCAAAGTGAGACAAAATTCCAACCTTCGGGCTTCATCCCCCTCTTCTAACGTGTGAAGAAATCTGACTTTATATGGTTTAACCTTTCTTGCTTTATAAACGCGTTGCAAATGTGATCTGCTAATGAGAGTCTGTTCTGATCGCTTTCTTAGTGACAGTTTGGGTTGTTCACGTAATGAATCCATTGCTAACACAGTACTTATGTCATCTTCATCAAAGTTTTTCTTTTTTTTTGGTATATTATGTACACTGCCGGTAGTCAGAAATTTTTTAACCAGTCTGGATGCTGTAGATTGGACCAATACTGTGTTTGGAAACTTCACATTAAATAGTCTAATAACCGCTGGAATAGATAATTCTCCTATACCATAACACTGAATTAAGTAGATCCGTTCTGGTAGAGCAAGCATAACTTTTGTGATATTTCGCAGTGATATTTACGAATTTTGAGATCAATTTTAGACCACAGAAAACACTACGTCAATTTAGAATTAACTATTTTTGACAAGTGTCAAAACGTTATTTTATTTTTATCTTCTTACATTCATAGCACACTATGCGTTTTGGAAAATAAGGCAACACATACATTTCCAAGACATACTTGATCTTGTTGAAATTTTGCACATTTGCATAATTTATCAATCTGAACAATTTTTCTTAATAACATTTTGTCGTATCTCCTACAGAAAAAGCACTTTATTAGTGGGAAAAATTACTTTTGTGTAAATTACCAAGGCATGCTTGATCTTGTTGAAATTTTGCACACTTGCGTAATTTGTCAATCTGAACAACTTTTCTTAATAATATTTTGTCATATCTCCTACAGGAAAA